>JAVJIF010020870.1:0-107367 GCA_038442645.1 Agave tequilana | reverse complement strand
CCTTCTTTCCTCTCTCTCTCGTGCCTTAAACTAAAAAACCCTAACCTGAGAGAGAGAAAATGAGCACCGCCTCTCCCAAAAACCTCATTCTCAGATCCTTCAAGTTTGCCCCACCAGGGCATTCCTGGGCTCGTTTTCACGGCCCTTATGAAGAATCCTGAGCGCCACTAAGGGTCTCCTCCATCGATTTCATGCGTAGATCCTAAATCTACCACTGATTTTCTGAAGTGCTACCTGGACTGCAAAAAGCAATCTATAATTGGATTTTCCCCCCACGATTTTCGGGGGAGATTTGCAACTTTTTCCTTAATCCATTTGTCTAAAGTTCTGTTATACCATGGCACTATCTATTTTTTCTGAGAAAGATTTTTCACGCATTTTCAATATTAATGGGTATGGACATGTATTCTTGGATAGAATTAGGGAACGAAATTAGTATGAGCTAGTTTATGATAATACCAATGTTGATGCTTTCTATTTCCCCGAACTTGTGAAGAAATTCTACATGGGCATAGACACCACCACTATAGATCAAGAGCACAATCAATTTCTTATACACTTGAATCACGGGGACCTTAATTATACCTGCGACTATAGAGAAAGGTACCAAATCCCATCTCTCCTCAGCACGCTGCACCACTTTCTTTGATTAATTCATGATTTTGAAGGGTGCGTGATGCACTGAGTTGGATCATAGTCTCAAGGTGAGTACCATATTTTGAAACGTTCATTACATTGGACGATGGATCCAACGTAAAATTTTAAGCCTTGATCACACCACGTCATTCGATAGACCTGTACTTCAGATTATCCATAGTCTCATGACTAGGCAACACACAGTCTCTTTGAACACAGTCATTTTATAGTAGCTCACAACAAATTCTCGATTCTCGATGCACTAGGGGTGAAAAATACTCTCTATCGATTCTCGTGATCCGTCTGTGCAGAAACTTTCACCGGACGAGAAATTTAGGGTATGATCGAGTATTTGTATCCCCTGAAAGAATAACCAGTAGTGTATAATAGATGTTTATACTCTATTTGGACTCTTACAGTCCTAACTAAGGATGTTCCTGCTGATAGCTCCTCAGAGGAACAGATGGAGGAGGAGGATGAGCCTGATTTTTGGCGACAACCACCACCCACTGAGACTCATGCCTTCATGTCTTCCATATGGAAAGGCACGAAGAAAATTAGGTGGTAGATTCACCAGAGGAGATAGATGGAAGAACAGTCCACTCGAATGGATTGCACAGTGGAGGCCGTCCGAGCACTTCGGCCGGACCAAGTCATCGGAGGAGGTGACACATTACCTTACCCATTTCATGCATTTTAAATATCATGTCATACATTGGGGACAATGCATGAGATAGGTATGGGGGAGGATACTAACATAGAATTTTTTTCTTTATTTCTTTTCATTTTTAGTTTTTTATTTTTATTTTTAGGTTATTTTCTAGATATTCTCTTTTTAGGTTATATTCTAGATTTTCTTCCTTTTTCACTTCTTTATAGGACAATTTTAGAATTTTTCTTTTGTATATGATTCTTTTTCTTTCTTTTTACAAAACTTTTTGAAATAAGGTGTAAAAGTTTTGATCTATTTTAAGAAAATTAAATTGATCTTTGGAATTAGGGAAATAAAAAATAATAACTTCTTAAACATAGTAAAAAATAATGGATCTTGTTTAAAATTATAGAATGAGAAAGAAACATTGGAAAGATAATTTGATCTTACATTTTTGTCTTAGAAAATATGCACTCCACAATTACACATTTTTGGGAGATGGAAACAAAAACATAAATAATGTCATTAATATATATATATATATATATATATAAAAAAATAACCACTTATTAAAGCAGGGTAGCTATGCCTCAGGAAGCATAATTATTCACGCCTAACAGTGGTTAAAAAAAAAATAAACTACTTAAAGTGTGGCCTTATTTACTCGAGTCCTTAAGCTCGAGGGGTGTTTCTCATCTGGTGCCCTAAAGCCATCTGGTTTGGGAGTCACCGGTTAAAGGCTCACTATCCGGGTAAACTAGATGCCTAAGAAAACTAAAGGAAGAATATATATATATATATATATATATATATATATATATATATATATATATATATATATATGTATATATATATATATATATATGTATATATATATATATATATATATATATATATGAATGGCTTGATGGTTAGAGTTGAAATCAAAAAATTTACACTATCACAAAGTGCATATTATCTAGGTTTTTGTGAAAGATCAATTATTCAATCCAATTTTGAATTCTTACCTTAATTGATGATAAGATTTTGCATCTAGACTAAGTTTAAGGACGAATAATTTTTGGTGAATTTATGACCTTAGATCATTTAATTTTTGCAAAAAAATTTTGAAAACTTTTCTCTTTTTCAGAATGTGTTTTTAAAAATACTAACATTTGTTTTCTTTCTTTATGGATTTTGTAGGTCTAATCCGTTGAAAACCCTCAGAAGATAAAACTTCTCTTCTAGGAGAAACCTAAAGATATAATGGCTTGCTGCACATGCTCAGTGTAGTCGCATCACCTGCGAAAGTGGTGTAATAAAACTCTTAGTTTAGTTTTTTTTTTCTTGTTTTGCTCGGGGATGAGCAAAAGGTAGGTATGAGAGTGTGATAGGTTCACGATTTTGCACATTTTTCTGCATTTCCTTACCTGTTTTACTAATAAAACTCTACCACTAAATGTTTCTTATCTCATATGTACATGGGTAATTAAGGAAGAAGGCAAACTGAATTATGGGCTAATACTTGCTATTTTATAGATAAATTCATGAATTTCTTGAAGCCCAAGGAAAACTCAATTTGAATACCATTTGAAGCCAAAAATTCAGAGCCCAATCTGCTCTGTATTTAGAGACAATTCCAAAAACTGATAAAGACCCAGAAGCTTCCTCAGCTCGGAGAGTACATGGCTCCAATTTCAGGATCAGGGATCAGGATCTTGTCACATTTGCGTGGCAATAGCCACGCAAACGCGGCTTGATCATGGCCTTTGATCCAGATCTTGGACAGGTGGTTTCTTTTCTTGCTCCCCAAGCCTTCTAGCCCTATAAAAGGAGGACCAAAGCCACAGATTTGAGGGGTTGAAGAACATAGAATTCTCTAGGGCTTCTTTAGTATTTCTCTTGTATTTTGCTTTTCATTTTCTCTAGTTTAGATTTGATCCCCACACCCACACACACACACAGACAGAGAGACACACACACACACACAGAGAGAGAGAGAGAGAGAGAGAGAGAGAGAGTGACTGTGTAATTGAACCAGTGGCAATTCAATACAAGGATCTTTTCTCTTCTTTACTCTTTTCTTTGCAATGCTCTTCACTTACTTCTAGTTATTGTTTTCATACAACTAACCTTCTTTTAGTGTAATTCTACTTATATGTTTTCATTTGCTTGTATTCTTCTATGTCTAGATAACTTTCTAACTATGGCTAACTAATCACTAACATTATTAACTACTAACACTTGAATAAATAAATCAAATGATTCATTGGATGCATCTATTGTAACCTTGCATTCTTGCAAGTGTTTTTTTATTTTCCAATGAAGATGAGTGCTAACTTCTCTTGCTAAGTTATGTTGATTCCCCCCAGTGATTCCTGTGTGCCCTGTAGTGTCGTGCCATTTTGCAAGTGCCTTGATGGAACATGAAGATGGATTGTCACTTTGATTAATTCTAGCAATCTTATGCTCAACCTTCTTATTTCATGCTAGCTAACCAATAGTCTTGAAGATTTAATGAACTTGCTAATATTGTTATGCATGAGTTCTTTTATGAATCATCAATCTTATGTTTCATTCTTGGGTACCAATCAAGAGCCAATGATCTATCGAGACAACACTACAAAGCTAGAGAAGATCACTCCATCCATTAAGCTATCTTTTAGCCTTGAAAAATCAAGGTGTACCCTTTGTCAATGAATTCAAATATGAGGCACAATTCATCTCAAGGGTTAGAATGTTAATAGTGCATAGTTGATTAGTTAGCCATGATTCTTCTCATATATTCAAAACTTTTCTTTTAAAAACAAACTTCACATTTCAACTTTCTTTCTCTACTTTACTTCTTTGATACTTTTCTAAACTTGTTTCATTTCGTTTTCTTTCTACTTCACACTATTTTTCTATTTCAATTTCTCAAAACCGTTTTCTTTTCCTAGTTCTTTTTAAACCAAGAGTTTTCCACCATTTTCTACTTCCACACTTCACATTTTTTTACCTTTCACTTCACATTTTTCACAACCCAAACACTTTTATTTTGTTTTCACTTCCTTCAACAATCACTTTCACAAATCTTTTCTTTTTTGCTTTTATTGATTTTTGAAACAAAAAAGAAGTTTTTAAATTGAACAACGAAATCGAACATAACGCTTTTATCGCTTCCCCTGCTTGTGGATACAACCATATGCCACTTAACTATTATGGTAGATTCAAAAAAATATTAGCACTTTTTCAGCACACAATCGCATTTGAACTTACACATTTTTGTGCAACGTTTTCCACACCGTGACCCTCTCCTTTTCTCCTCTCTCTTTAATTCTCTCTCCTCTCTGAAAAACACCTAGAGGGGGTGAATAGGTGTTATGCTAATCAAATGCACTTTTAAAACTAGTTAAGATGTATTATGCAAGCGGTCACTCAAAATAAGAATTGAAGCTGAATTCCCGGTGAAGGGCTCTAAAACTACTCCTCTTTGATTCCTCTAGATGATGAGTTAAGGTGCTTAATTGCTTCCTTATTAATATGAGTATACACCGAAAATGTAAGAAGATGGAATGAATGTTATAATGAAAAGCAAGACAAATAATATCACAAGTATATAAATGTAAAGCAATAAGGAGCAAGATAAAATCAAACACAAACACAAGAGAATTTGTTTTGAGGTTTGAGCCACTGCTCTATGTCCCCGCCTTCACCACTATGAAGGATTTCTACTATATCCACTAAGGAAACTTTCACAAAGGAACCTTACACCAAAGAGATTACAACTTGGTCTACTCAAGACCAGAGTACCCAACTCCAACAACTCTATCCTCCACACAAGAGGAACCATAAGATAATAGATTACAAGGCACTTGGTGATCTAGTAAGACCACAAATACTCTCTTACAACTTCTTATAGAGTGGAATATGAATTGAGGCTCAAGAAGCTAAGTGAAGAAGAAATTCAGTTGAAGAGATTTAGAAGACTTAAGACCAACTGAAAAAGCTTTGGAAAAGAAAGAACTTTGAAATAGAAAGCTATAAAACACTTCTCTCTTGAAAACTTGGATTTATTCTTGTTGAAAATCAAAACCCATGACCTCTATTTATAGGCAAAGGATGAATAATATTCATAAGTGATGCCAGGTCATTTGGGGTGAGTTTGACCACTTGGAAACAAAAAATGACCGTTAGAACTTATTAAAAACAAAATAGATTCAAAATGTAGCCGTTATGCCAACCTGGACGTCTGCCGGTCGACCGGCTGGTCGACCGGCACGTCACTCAGAAAAGAGCCGTTGGCTCTGTTCGACCGCTGGTTATATTAAAAAAAAATTTTGAACGACCGACCCAAACAGAGAGCAAGGCACATTCAGTCGGTCGACCGTAGGGGTTGACGGTCGACCAGTCGGTCGACCGACAAACGTGCACAAACGTGCACGCCCTTGGCCAAAAGCCCGGTCGACCGGCCGATCGACCGTTCTAGCCTGAAATAGTGTAAAAACAGATTTTTTTTGAACTTTAAACAATTTTTAAAATGTTTTGTATTGGTTTGAGGGCTATGTAGCATATTATAAGGGAGAAAATACATGTTCTAAACTTGATTAAAAAATTTAAAAAAATTATGGAACATGTATTAATACCAAACATGCAACAAAACCAATACTTAACTTGTATATTTTGAAAACGTGTATTTTTGTGTATGTAACTTCTTGAGCACTTCTATCATATTCTACTCTTTAACAAACTAAAATCTTATAAGGGTCTAGGTGACTATAAGATCTTCAATCGGGCTTCTCCATTTGCATCATTTGAGTGTACTGAGTTCCATCCCGTATATAAGTCTTCTTGAGTCTAAACACCTTCTTTTTGAGGAAGAAACTCCTTGAATCCTTTAGAACCCTGAAATAATCTTAACCACTTGAACTTGATTAGTACAAATAACCACATATGTTTTATTAATGTCAAAACTATAAATCGGGTGATTGTAACCTTGGGCCAACAATCTCTCCCTTTTAATGATGACAAAACATATGAGTTATTTAAGAAAAAATGTGAAAGAGCTTGAAAAGCTCCCCCTCAAATTAAGCTATCTATCAAGTACAAGAAAAAAAACATTATGACTTAAATTTAATTTGAGCAAGTCATACAACGTATATATAAAAAATGAACTTTACAAATTATAACAAAAATGAACTTTACAAATCTTTTTACAAATCTTAAAAGTGTGCATGGTAAAGAATAAAGAATAATAACTCAAATATAAAAAATTTCTCCTCCTTTTTGTCATGAATCAAAAAGGGTAAAACCAACAAAACTTTTTGAAGAGTATTTGCAAAATCTCATGAATCCATAATATAAACATTTAATTCACCACAAGTAAATGAAAATCTATTATAATCTAGTGGTTTGGTAAAAATATCCGCAAGTTGAAAATCGGTGGAAACATAATCAATTTTAATATCACCTTTCTCATAATGATCTCTAAGGAAGTGATATCGAATTTCTATGTGCTTTGTCTTATTATATTGATTTCTATTTTTTGTCATATGAATAGTACTAGCATTATCACAAAATATCTTAATATGATCATAATGCAAATCATAGTCAAGGAGAGTATGTTTCATCCAAAAGACTTGTGCACAACAAGCCCCAGCCATAATATACTCCGCCTGGGGGTTGAGAGGACTACAGAATTTTGCTTCTTGAAAGACCATGAAACAAGGCAATTTCCTAGAAACTGACAGGTTCCACTTGTACTCTTCCTATCCACTCTACAACCAGCATAGTCAGCATCCAAAAAACTCGTTATGGAAAATTGTCCGGTCTTCGGATACCACAAACTCATTCCAATAGTGCCCTTAAGATATCTAATAATGTTTTTTACCGCAATCAAATGAAACTCTTTAGGATAAGATTGGAATATAGCACATAGACAAATACTAAATATAATATCCGGCCTACTAGCCGTTAAATATAATAAACTATCAATCATGCTACGATAGAGTTTAATGTTTATATTTATACCTTATTCATCCTTGTCAAGTTTTGTTGTGGTAGCCATGGGAGTTTTGCTTGTCTTTGCCCTTTCAAGCCTAAATTTCTTGATGAGTTCTCTCGTGTATTTGGGTTGATTTATAAAAATCCCATCACTCCTTTACTTGATTTGGAGTTCAAGGAAGTAGTTAAGTTCGCCCATCATAGACAGCTCAAAATCATTCTTCATACATGATTCAAAATCTTTGTAAAGTTTTTCATTTGTAGATCCAAATATAATACCATCAACATATATTTGAACAATAAGAATATCATTATCAACATGTTTAGTAAACAAAGTGGTTTCTATTTTTCCTTTAACAAAATCATTAGAAATAAGAAATGATGAAAGTCTTTCATACCAAGCTCTAGGAGCTTGTTTTAAACCATATATAAAGCTTTGTCTAGTTTGAAAACAAAATCCGGATGTGTAAGATCAACAAACCCGGGAGATTATTCAACATACACCTCCTCTTCAATAAAACCATTTGAAAATGCTCTTTTGATATCCATTGAAACAGTTTAAAATCTTTATAGGAGGTAAAAGCAAGTGTTATCCGTATGGCTTCAAGCCTAGCTACGGGTGTAAAGGTTTCCTCAAATTGATACCTTCGACTTGGGTGTAAGCTTGAGCCACTAACCTAACTTTATTCCTAACAACATTTCCTGAATCATCCAACTTGTTCCTAAAAATCCATTTAGTGCCAATTGTTGGTCTATCATAGGGTTTAGGGACAAGATGTCAAATTTGATTGCGCTCAAATTGATTGAGCTCTTCTTGCATGGCAAGCAACCAATATGAGTCACCCTCGGCTTCGAGGATGTTCTTTGGTTCAAAATGAGAAATAAAAGCATAATGTCCACAAAGATCATGGAGCTTGGAATGAATAGTTATCCCTTTTAATACATCACCTATAATGAGATCCTTGGGATGATATGAAGTGAATCTCCAATCCTTTGGAAGTGGTTGTATTAGCTCAACTTCAACTTCTTAAACTTTACCTTACACATCAATCTTTGGCTTGTCTTTTTGTATAGGTGAGTCCTTCAAGGTTATCCTCTTCATGTCTTCACCTAAGTAATCTATTTATACAACATTCTCCATAAAAATATTAGATTCCTCAAACTTTACATGTATAGATTCTTCAATAGTCATAGTAGATTTATTGAAGACTCTATATGCTTTACTAGTGTTAGAATATCCAACGAAAATAGCTTCATAAGATTTTGCATCAAACTTACCTAAATTATCTTTAGTATTTAAAACAGAACATTTACAACCAAAAACTTTAAAATAAGAAACATTTGATTTTCTTGAATAGTAAATTTTGAAAGAAGTTTTAGAAGTGTTTTTGTAAAAGTAAATCCTATTTGATATGTAACATGATGTGTTTACGGTCTCGGCCCATAGGTATTGAGGGAGACCGTATTTATTTATCATATCCTAACCATTTCTTATAGTGTTCGATTTTTCCTCTCAACTATTCCATTTTGTTGTGGAGTTCTAGGACAAGTTAATTTATATTTAATTCCATGTTCTTCGCAATAAGTGATGAAGGAATGGTTAATGAATTCACCACCTCTATCACTCCTTATTCGTAAAAGTGGAAAATCTTTTTTCCTTTTCAACTCTTTTCCTAAACATTTGAAAATGTGAAAAGGCTTGATTTTTATGTTCTAAAAAGAACACCCAAGTAAAACGAGAAAAATCATCAACCAATACAAAAATAAAACGATTCTCACTTAGACTTTTGGTTTTAGTTGGACCAAACAAATCCATATGAATTAACTACAAAGGTCTTGATGTCATGATATCCTTGATAGATTTGAAAGAGGACTTGGTTTGTTTCTTAAGTTGGTACGCATCGCAAATGCGGTCCTTCTCAAATTTCAAATAAGGAATACCTTTCAGCACTTCCTTGTTGTTGATTGTAGATAGATGGTCAAAAGAAATATGGCCTAGCTTCCTATGCCATAACCAAGAGTCTTCATTGAAGGCATTCAAACATGTGACATTGCATTGTAAATTAGACATATCAATCATCTATACATTGTTTTCACGAAATCTGAAAAGTATACATAAATTAGTTTGTCTATCAAATACATTCAAAGCTAAGTTATCAACGATCACTTTAAAACCTTTATCACAAAGTTGACTAATACTCAAGAGATTATGCTTGAGGACATCAACTAAAACAACATTTTCAATCAATGGAGATGAACCAAATTTAATGTTACATATACCAACAATCTTTCCTTTGGAGTCATCTCTGAAGGTGACGGTGCCACCTTCATGGTATCTTGATAGGGTTGCAAAGTTGTTGATATCCCATGTCATGTGCCTTGAGCAACCACTATCAAGATACCACCGCTCCCTACGTCGTGGAACTTTGGAGTGTACCTATATCATGCAACATATTTGTTGATTTTGGTACCCAAATTTTCTTGGATCCTTTAGTGTTAGCATTACGAATCCAAACATGATTATTTGAGGCATTTATTTTATCAAAACAAAATTTAGCCAAGTGACCTTTTTGGGCACAATAAGTACATGCATAAATTTTACCATAAATGAAGGCATGATGAGTATGTGGAGTGTGAACATATTTGATTTGTGTTGTGTGTTTTGCATGATGTGTGTGCAAATGCTGTGATTTATGAGTAAGGGTGTGTGTAGCATGAGTGTGTTTCTTTGGGGTATGTTTCTTAAGAAACATAGCCTCCAATTTAGTTTTGTCAAATTCATATTTCTTTAATACTTCTCCTAAAGAGTTAATTTTATTCTTTAGGATAAAAATCTCATCTTTATCTATTAGTGAAAATTTAACTTTACATGAAATCTTATAATCATCAAAATCTTTTTGAGTTGATGTGAGAGTGAAAAATAAATCATCCTTTTCTTTTATGAGTATGATAATTTTGTTGTTGAGAGTTTCATTTTCCATTTTCATTTTTAAATATTTCTTTTTAAGAAAATCATAATTGTGAGATAATTCTTCAAAAACTTCACCTAATTCATCCATGAATAATTCACAATCTTTAAGAGATGATTCAGAGGTTACCTTATTTGTGTTATCATTTGCCATGAAACACATATGAGCCGTGTCAATTTCTTCGTCGGATTCACTCTCCAAGTCCCATGTAGCTTTTAGAGCCTTCTTTTTGTAGGGCTTCTTGGAGGTAGAGGGTTTACTCTTGTTCTCTAGACACTCCACAACCATATGGCCCGGCTTCCAAACAATTGAAGCAAATGATCTTCTTTTCTTTCTTTCCTTACCATCTTCTTCTATTGTTGAATTTTACTTTGTTTTACATTCTCCTAACATTCTTCACATGGAGGGAGAGTTCTTCATCATCCTCTTCTTCATCATCTTCGTCAGAGAATGTGGAAGTGATTTTGAAAGCGATTACTTTCTTCTTTTGAGGAACCATCTCTTCTCTAGCCTTTCTTTTCATCTCATGAGTCTTCAAGTTGCCTATATGACTAATGAGCTACATTTTCTCCTTATCGTTTAGCTCCTTCAAGGTTGTAGCCTTGACTTTCCATGAGGGTGGGAGAGCACGAATGATCTTCCTCACCTTTTGATCATTGTCAATGCCGTCACCAAAAGAAGCAAGACCGTTAGTTATTTTTGTAAATTTTGTTATCATGTCATCAATGATGTCATTTTCATGCATGGTAAAGTTTTCGTATTGGGAACGTAAGAGGTCAATTTTTTCCATCTTAAATTATGATGTTCCTTCATAAGTGACTAAAAGGTGAGTCCAAATCTCGTATGCGGATTTACAGTGTATGATTCTAGCAATGTCATCATCATTTAAAGTTTGAAGTAAGGCATAGTGTGCCCTAACATTTACATCAAACTCTTTCGTAGCAATGTCAGACCAAGTGTCCTCATCGCTAGGGGTACACTAAAGGGTTTAGTCACCGCTTTTGCAACCCAGCTTCCTAAGAATTGCAAAAATACGGTCATCTTAACCTTCCATATGGGAAAGTTAAGGCCATCAAACTTGGGTAGGGTCTTAATACCTTCGGCCATCTTTACTAATGTGAATGAGGATGAAATATAAAAAAATGATTAGTAATTAAAGATCTCTCTAAGGTTGTTAAGCCAAGAAACTAGAGACCAAAGCTCTAACACCAATTGAAAAACACCTAGAGGGGGTGAATAGATGTTATGCTAATCAAATGTACTTTTAAAACTAGTTAAGATATATTATGCAAGCGGTCACTCAAAACAAGAATTGAAGCCGAATTCCCAGTGAAGGGCTCTAAAACTTCTCCTCTTTGATTCCCTAGATAATGAGTTGAGGTGCTTAATTGCTTCCTTGTTGATATGAGTATAAACCGAAAATGCAAGAAGATGGAATGAATGCTATAATGAAAAGCAAGACAAATAATATCACAAGTATATAAATGTAAAACAATAAGGAGTAAGATAAAATCAAACGCAAACACAAGAGATTTCCACTTTGAGCCACTGCTCTACGTCCCCGCCTTCACCACTATGAAGGATTTTCACTATATCCACTAAGGAAACTTCCACAAAGGAACCTTACACCAAAGGGATTACAACTTGGTCTACTCAAGACCGGAGTACCCAACTCCAACAACTCTATCCTCCACACAAGAGGAACCATAAGACAATAGATTACAAGGCACTTGGTGATCTAGTAAGACCACAAATACTCTCTTACAACTTCTTATAGAGTGGAATATGAATTGAGGCTCAAGAAGCTAAGTGAGAGAAGAAATTCAGTTGAAGAGATTTAGAAGACTTAAGACCAATTGAAAAAGCTTTGGAAAAGAAAGAACTTTAAAATAGAAAGCTATAAAACACTTCTCTCTTGAAAACTTGAATATTATTCTTATTGAAAACCAAAACCCATGACCTCTATTTATAGGGAAAGGATAAATAACATTCATAAGTGATGCCAGGTCATTTGGGGTGAGTTTGACCACTTGAAAACCAAAATGAACGTTGGAACTTATTAAAAACAAAATAGATTTAAAATGTAACCGTTATACCAACCTGGACGTCTGCCGGTCGACTGGCCGGTCGACCGCTGGTTATAATAAAAAAAATTTTGAATTGTCGGTCGACCGACCCAAACAGAGAGTAAGGTACATTCAGTCGGTCGGTCGGTTGACCGCAACGGTTGATGGTCGACCGACAAACGTGCACAAACGTGCACGCCCTTGGACAAAAGCCCGGTGTCGAGCGACCAGTCGACCGTTCTGGCCTGTAATATCAACGATCGACCGGCTGGTCGATCGTTCTGGCCTGAAATAGTGTAAAAACAGATTTTTTGAACTTTAAACAATTTTTAAAATATTTTGTATTGGTTTGAGGGTTATGTAGCATAGTATAAGAGAGAAAATACATGTTCTAAACTTGATATAAAAATTTAGAAAAATTATGAAACATGTATTAATACCAAACATGCAACATAACTAATACTTCCCAAAACATGTATATTTTGAAAACGTGTATTTTTGTGTGTGTAACTTCTTGGGCACTTCTATCATATTCTACTCTTTAACATACTAAAATCTTACAAGGGTCTAGGTGACTACAAGTCTTCAATCGGGCTTCTCCATTTGCATCGTTTGAGTATACTGAGTTCTGATCTCGTATATGAGTCTTCTTGAGTCTACAACACCTTGCTTTTGAGGAAGAAACTCCTTGAATCCTTTAGAACTCTGAAATAATCTTAACCACTTGAACTTGATTAGTACAAATAACCACATATGTTTTGTTATTATCAAAACCATAAACAGGGTGATTATAACCTTGGGCCAACACTCTCTCACCTCACCACACTTTCTCTCTCTTTGATTGCGCACGTGTGTTGTATTCTCAGAGTTCCCAGTGTGTTCATGGCTTTAGGTGAGTGCTTCTCGCTTTTCGTGTTCTTCCCCGCTTCGACGGGTGTATTTTGTATTTCTGGAATTTGTGTATTTGTATTTACGTGGACTGTTATATTTGTATCGGTGAAATGATTGTATCAATATGATGAATGGTTGTAGTAGAGTAGTTGATTTTCTGTATTTCTGTGAACTGCTTGTAATTTCAGATTTATTATGGATTTGGTCGACCCTTCATGGTCGCTCAGCCTCAGGCTCAGCTCTTGGGCTATATTCTAGTCTTCGGACTTAAACCCTCTGGACTTTTTTAATAGCTCCGCTAGGAGGCGAGTTTAGCGCTCAGCGCTTTACAGCTAACTCGTTTGAGCGTAACTACGCTGCATGCGATGGCATGGCGTTCATATGCCGCTTCATCGTTTGCGTTTAGCTTCGCCGCAAGCGTGTGACATGTTAGCATAGCGTTCATACGCTTGCCTCACTATGTGTGTCTAGCTTCATCGCGAGTGTGCCTTTGCCGTGAGCGCTAGCTTTACTTTCATACATCGCTTCACCGCGAGCGTTAGCCTCGTCGAGCACATTAGTTTCTAGAGCTGCTCGCTAACTCAGCCAGGATCTAAGCTATGTCGTGTGTCCGGCGTGTTGCCGGCACGGCCTGGCTTTGCTCCAGCTTTACCAGCCCTATCTGGATAATGAATATTTGGAAATAATTATTTTTGTTATATTGATTGTAAAGAGTTTGAAATCTTTACTTGTACCATTTTTTTGTATTTGTACTGTTTTTCTGTATCATGTTACTCGACCGGTTTCACATCAGGCATATTAATCACCTGACACCTAACACTTACTATGTTAAATCATCTTACTCATGATTATTACAATAACATATTTAATAATTAAATTCATGTTATACTCTTGCTTCTTCTGTACTCTTGTTACTCTTATATCATGCTCATGCTTATTCTTGTAAATCAATAATTATAAAATAATAGGTAATAAAAAGAACAACTTACAGTGGGTCGGGAAAAAATGATAATCAATTTGAGTTCGTGTATACAATAGTATAAGAATGTTGTACAACTAAAATCTCCGGTTCTACCTGAGGACCTTCAAGTGTTCCGAGGGGTGTGCTGGCACCCTTACTTTTGTGTGTGTGTGTGTATGTGTGTCTAGGGAGCTAATCCCCTAAGAACGGTTCTCACAGATTTGTGTGAGAACTTTCATGTGGGTCGTCGGATCTGATAGATCAAATCAAATAAAACCAGATCTCTATCAGATTCAACGACCTACATGAAAGTTCTCACAGAAATCTGTGAAAACCGTTCTTAAGAGATCAACTCAATATAAATAAATAAATAAATAAATATATATATATATATATATATATATATATATATATATATATATATATATCCTTCCTGAATGGACATATAAATATGACCCTCCCCTATTACGCTTCGCGGTAGTTCCGGTTCAGCACCGGAACACCCTGGATCGTGGTTCCGTGTATGCACGGGACCTATTGTAAATATAGTTCGTTGATTTTTCTCATTAGTTTTCACTAAACAATCTCGACTTACTCATATATGGATGTATGTGTGTTGGGATATCAGGACACATACTTAGATATATGAGTAGGACGAGTAATAATAATAAAATACTAATAAAATAATTTGTCAGTGTTTTATCAAATTTTGCATTTTTTCGATTTTCATAAGACAACTCAAGTTATATGAACTTAGGCTATGGTGACATGAGATATAAGGTATACCTATGAGGGTTTTCTTATTTGGATTATTCCCTCAACATACTAATCTCATGAATCCGTAATCTTAGTTTATACAATTGGTTTTGCCAACATTTGCATCTAATGTTTTACTTGACGCCTCATTGCATGTTTGAGTGTGCTTGTGCTCATGACACGGTTTTTGATATATGCTTTTCCAATTTCGATTTATCGATACACGTCTGATTGCCAGTGCACGTCACTTGACACTCATTTTACCACTTGTTGGGTAGCTTTCTGACTCTCCTGGACCTGCATGTCCAGATTCTGGAGCTTGAGCTGAAGTGAACCCATCCGCCGAAGATCGAGCTTATCTTGTGGAGCAGCCCGACCAGCTGTAGCTCTTCTCTGTCCAGTCTTCCCCTGACCGGTTCGCGGGATTTCATCTGAAGCTCGTGAGCACCTGTTTGTACTATGCATATTTTGTATTTCATACTTTTGCACCTCCAGGTGATTTAATATACTTGTAATATTATGTCACATCATGTGATAACTTTGTAATTGTACTCTTTTGTTGGAATGTATAAACACTACGTACTTTCGTACTCTGATTCCTACCTATACTGATGCTTAGCATACATATGTGAGGGTATTTTCGCCCTTCTTATACACATCGCAGTAGCGTTTCTGTACCCATGGGGTCAGGGTGTTACAAGATTTCACCATTGAAGTCTCGTCAAACGTGACGTCTCTGCTCAAGATAATTTTTTTGTCCTTCGGATCTCAAATTTTGTAGCCTTTTACTCATTTCTTGAATCCTTCGAACACACAGTTTCTCGACCTTGGCTCCAACTTGTCTTCCTTGACATGGTAGTAGGCCGGATACCCAAATATCCGTAGCAAATCATATTTTTAAGCAACTTTTTCTGACCAAACCTCTAGAGAAGTTTCACCTCCTATTGCAGACGAAGGCAACCTGCTAACGAGATGGCAAGCATACGCTAATGCCTCAGCCCAAAAAGATTCTGATATGTCGATGTTAGATAACATGTACTGGATCTTCTCTACCAAGGTCATGTTCTTCTCTCAGCCACCCTATTTTGTTGCGGTATTTTCCTTACTATGAAGTGCCTTCAATGCTCTTATCACGGCATAACTGTAAAAAATGATCGCTTGTATATTCTCCTCCTTTGTCTGAATGAAGTACCTTGATTTTCCTTCCCGTACTCTTCTCCATGTTCTTCCACTCCACAAACAACTCCAGGACTTCCCCTTTGTGCTTCATGGTATATACCCAACATCGCCTAGAATAATCATCTATAAAAGACATAAAGTAGTAGTTACCTCTAATAGATGCCATCTTGGTAGGTCCCCAGACATCTTGGTGAACAAAGTCCAGAATCCCCTCGGTGCAATGAGTTGCGGTGTCGATCTCACCTTGGTCTTCTTTTCAATGATGCAATGTTCACAAACTTTCAATTTGCAGGTACTGACACCTTTCAATAAGCCTTACTTTGCAAGAGCTTGCTAAGACTTTTCTCCTGTATATCCAAGCCTCATATTTCAAAGTTGGGTACAATTATTATCTGAATTTGAAGAAGTCGCCACTTGTCCGGTAAGTGTAATACCCTTCAAATAGTAAAGGTTATTGCGTCATACACCCTTCAAAATAACCATCGAGCCTTTAATCATCTTAAGAACACCATCTCTAATAGATACTTTAAGACCCAATGCTTCTAAGGCACCAACAGAGATAAGATTTCTTTTCAGTTGAGGTACATACCGTACTTCCTTCAATTCCTGCACCATCCCATCAAACATCTTGATATGGACCGTGCCTATCCTTTCCATGTTACATGGACGATCATCACTCAAGATAACAGAACATCCATCCAGCTTCTCAAAGCTAGAAAATCAATCCCTGTTGAGACACATATGATAGGTAGCTCCTGTATCTAGCATGCACTCAGAATCGCCTGAGTAACCAATAGTATAGTGACTGAGAAAGAGAATACCATTGAGTCAAAGTCTGATCCACCTACCTGTGACTATCTGATTGAGTATTGATCACCCTTGCGAGATTTGTCTCGGTCTTTGATTCCTTATTCTTATCTTTGATCCTTGGACAATCAACCTTCCAGTACCATAACTATTTGCAAATGGCACACTAATTCTTCTTCATATTTCTGAAACCCGGTCTGGACTTCGATTTCCCACGATCGCCTTTGCCCTTCTTACTGGAACTCTTATCTCTTACTGTTAACGCTTCTGCTGAATTACTCTTTGAAGAAGACTGCTTGTTCTTCTTCCGCACTTCTTTATTTACAAGAGCAGCTAACACATCACTATAGCTAAGTGTTTGTTCACCGTTGATCAAGGTTAGGACGAAGGTCTCATACTCTTCATCAGAAAAAAAAAATCAGAAGAATCACCGCCTTGTCCTCTTCTTCAATCTCAACATTCATATTAATTAGGTGTGCAAGAAGCTTTATGTAGTTGTTCATGTATTCACCAATGGAGAGCCCTCTCTTCAACTAGAAGCGATAAAGCCTCCTCTTCAGATGCAGTCGAGATTCATGCTCGTCGTCAGATATTTCTTTTCGAGGATCTCATAAATCTTCCTTGCAGAAGTCTCATGCAGCACATGATACTTGATGTCTTGTTTCAAACAAGACCTGATGACGCCACATGCCTTCTGGTTCATCTTGTCCCTGTCCTTCTCAGATGTCTTATCCGGCTTTTCTATCAGACACAGAGAGTCTTCTAGGTTTGATGCTATTAGGGCATCCATCGCCTCACATCTCCACATCCCAATATTGTTCGTATCGTCAAACTTCATGACAACAATCTTCGTCGGAAGATGACTCATAGATTTCACCGATGATTGACTAGTCATCTCCTCAATAGATTCCTCAAAGTACTAAGGAAAATGATTATGAAAACAAATTCAAATAGAAAAGATATATCTTTACCTCAAACCGAAACTGTAGACAGTCTCTAAAGTGATTTGCTCCACCCGAACGAAACTCCCCGTCGAACCTGGAACACTCTGATACCACTTGTTGGAATCTTTGGACGAACAAATAGTCCCACATCGACTAGACATGGGATGGTCTTGGTATATAAGGATTTGGGCAACTCCACCAATAAGGTCAGCCTTTTGGGATGGTGCCCCCCCAAGTCCTTAACTCACCCCACCGCCTCCGCCATACTTTCCACCTCTACCCTCCCCTCCTCGGCGCCCCCGAGAACTACCACGCCAACTGCACCTCCTACTTCACCCTTTCCTTCTAGGCACACTCAGACTAACCCCATGCCTTTGCCGCCCAGGCCCACGCCCCCTGCTCTTTCAACATCAGCGTCACCTCCTCCTCTCCTTCTCTTTTCTCCTCTGTCATATCCTCTTCTTTCTTCTTCTCTCCTCCTCCTCTTCGTTCCTTCCTCCACAAACAAACCACCACCGGCGTCACCATCAACATGGCCTCCAGTGGTCAGATCTTGCCCACCACCCAAGGGGGTGGATCTAGGGCAGAGCGCGGTTGCAGCGGCAGTTTTAGGGTTTTTGAGGAGGTAGG
Organism: Agave tequilana; assembly: GCA_038442645.1. Taxonomy (NCBI): domain Eukaryota; kingdom Viridiplantae; phylum Streptophyta; class Magnoliopsida; order Asparagales; family Asparagaceae; genus Agave; species Agave tequilana. The sequence continues at coordinate 88,915 of JAVJIF010020870.1, read as the reverse complement.
CACGGTGAAGGGAGGCGGCGGCGAGGTCAGCAAGGGAGTATTCTGGCGAGGTGGGTGGAGGAAGAGGGGGAGGGTGAGTGGGGCGGGGAAGTGTAGAATGGGAAGAGGAGAGAACAAGAAAGATGGACTGAAGGGGGGAGAGAGAAAGAGAAAAGAGAAGGTGAAGGTAGCGGTGGGGCGCTCTAAATCAGGGAGGCTAGCGGTGAGATGGGTGGCGATCCTGTAGGTTGAGAGAGAGAGAGAGAGGCGAGAGGAGGAGAGAAGGTGAAGGCGGCGGTGAGGCACTCTTAATCAGGGAGGCCAGCAGTGAGATGGGCGGTGATCCTGTGAATTAAGAGAGTGAGAGGGAGAGAGATGAGAAGGGGAGGGAGAGGGGGGATAGAATAACCTGTTAAAGTTAATGAAATATTCTCTCCATTTAGATGGAACTAATTAGAGGAGCTAATTGGGTGCAACTAATGTGATCGGGAGATAACCGTGCACAAAAAGTGTTGTTTTGAAAAGTGTGTGCACTTTGGCTTCCTCGATACTTCCGTTATAGCATAGAGGTTAAACGGGTCGAATCCACAGGGACGAAAAGTGATAGAAGCTTTACCGGCCTATTCACGTGTGTGTTAACAGTTCTTTTATGTTTTAAAAAATAAAAAGAAAACAAAACAAAGAATGGAAAGAGAAGGATACAGTGAAAACAAAAAAGTGGGAAATATAGAAAAAAAAATGTATTTGTGATTTTTGGTATATATCTAAAACAAAGTAAAAATGAAAAGAAAACTCATGGCTACTAACTACTAATGGCTTCACTAACATGCTAACCTCTTAGTGTAGTTACCTCACATGTATCCTTGGCTATCACTAGTCCTTGGATCAAGAGCTTTACAAAGCATGCCCATAAGATCACTTTCACATCTAAATTCAACAAACAAGTGCAACCTACACTTAAACCATCAAAGCTAAACTAAAGCAAGCATTGAATATAGTAATGTTAGCTTGTTAGAGAGTTAGATGTTAGAGTGTTAGAATCCATCATCATGAGCCATCAATTGCTCTTGCAAGAGCAAGGCCAAACAGAGGATATTAGATTCATATAGATTATCAAGTAAGGAGTTAACAAGTTAGTGGTTAGTTGTCATGAGAGAAAAATTAGCTAAACATGTAAAGAGTTAGAGAAGAAGCAAATAGAGATAAAGAAAGAACCTTTCAGAGAGTGTTACTCTCCATTACAAGAACTTTCTCTTCTATTCTATGATCACTCTCTTTCTTATTACATGATCTATAAAAATGAAAAATACAAAATAAGAAGAAAAAGAAGAAGAACAAAACTACCCTAAGGAGAAGAAATCTACCCTAAAACTCTCTTCTCTTGAGCTCTGAAAATCCCAGGGTATTTATAGGCCAAGGAGGGCACCAGGAGGGTGTCACGGGGCCGCACGTCGAATCTCGACACGCGGCTCCATGGTACAGCCGCAGAAACGCGGCCCCGCGCGCGCCGCGCCTTCTGGTACGCATTGTCGATTTGTCCCCCTGTCGATTGTAGCCCCTGGTTTCTGGATATGGGCACTTGGTTTTGACAGAACCACCTTCCAAAGTCAATGGGTATATGTGTAGTCTTTAAATCACCAAATAAATGGGATTTTTAGGCTTCTTCTTCATTTCATGTCATGGACCAAGAAACAAACAAGAGAGGTGTTATTAACATAATTTAATATTGAATAAATGTGAAGATATGATATGAAATATGTATATTTAGAGACTAATCAGGGTGGATCTAGGGCAGAGTGCGGCTGCGGCGGCAGTTTTAGGGTTTTTGAGGAGGTAGGCACGATGAAGGCAAGCGGCGGCGAGGTTAGCAAGGGAGTATTTTAGCGTGGACGAAGAGGGGGAGGGTGGGTGGGGCGGGGAAGTGTAGAATGGGAAGAGGAGAGAACAAGAAAGATGGGACTGAAGGGGGGGGAGAGAGAGAGGAGAGAGAAGGTGAAGGCAGCGGTGGGGCGCTCTCAATCAGGGAGGCTGGCGGTGAGATGGATGGCGATCCTGTGAGTTGAGATAGAGAGAGGCGAGAGCAGGAGAGAATGTGAAGGCGGCGACGGGGCGCTCTAAATCAGGGAGGCCAGCAGTGAGATGGGCGACAATCCTGTGGATTGAGAGAGTGAGTGGGGGAGGGGGATGGAATAATCTGTTAAAGTTAATGAAATATTCTCTCCATTTGGATGGAACTAATTAGAGGGACTATTGGATGTAACTAATGTAATTTGAGAGACTAATGAACAACTCATAAGATTTGATAGATTAATATCAAAATATGATTGATTTGGGGGACAAATATCTAAAAAACCCTTTTGTGAGAGAGAGAGAGAGAGAGAGAGAGAGAGAGAGAGAGAGAGACCTCAAACTCGAAAGCCTCATTCAAATACATTTTATGTTTTTGTTTCTGTCGACCTGGATGTTATAGATTAAGCTTCATTTTCTTATTCCCCTGACCTTGCAATACGGTTTGTTTTTAAAGCAAGCTCATTAAGGTCAGCATTCACCATTTTCTAACTGATTTTCTTAGATGCAGCAAATCCAAAGACTTCAGATGGCACAATTGTTTGTTTCATGGTATTTTATTCTCCCGATGCTTTCATCTGAGTGAGCTCTTGCATGCAGGTTTTAAGATCTTTGGATTCCATTCCTCATGTTAGAGGCTGGGATCACCAATATATAAGCAAGACAGCATTTCTCCACGCGAGATCCAAGATTGACCAGTTTCTTCATACGAGAGCTCACTCAAAGGAACAGAGAAACGACCAGTTTCTTCTTTTTCCACTGCTCTTCGACTGAGATCTTGCAGGCAGCGAGGTCTGAAGACCACTAGTCTAAGTAGCATTACTCGGGAAATAACGCATCATCTACGCACATCCTAAATGATCTTGCAGGTACCACCACTCAGAATCCTAGGCCCCAAAAATTGTTATAAAGAGCGCGTCAAAGATTTCTCATCAGGAAAAAGAATTCTGGCACTGCATACATCAAAACAATATCAACAAGTGTTCCAACTCTCACAAAGATCCGTACAAAACTTTGCTGAAAGGTTTTTCACACTTGAAACTAGCAAGAAAAGGTTATGCAACCTGCCAGCTCAGAAAGAACGTGTGTGTACTCATTCAGATGTCCTCTACAAACAACAGAATTTGCCTTGTTTTCGCCTGAGTGTGGTATATCCATCACTTCTTTAATTTAGTGGCAGCAATGTCAGTCCCAGAGTTTTTTAGCAATGTCAGTTCCAGAGTTTTTTTTTTTTTTACCCCCTGAGCAGTTCTTGTTCTAGGGTGCCATGTTACCTGTAGCAGCATAACAAATCACAGTATGCTAATAAGAGCATTTCCACCCCTGTGCCCAGGCAAAAGGCACAGGGGGACCTTTTTGTAAAAAACAAGGTTGCCTGGGCTTGAGCTCGGGCAACTCTTGACTGGGCCTCTGCCCAAGCACTGTGGGGCCCACCATTGGGGAGGCGGCTTTTACAAATTTTTATGTGAGCCTCACCATACTGCCCGGACAAAATAGCCTGCAACAGAAGTGCTCTAAGAGGGATAATTAAAATCTTGAACTCGAAATAAACAATGTAAATAAACTAGTAACATGCTTTGAGAAAACTGCCAAATTATCTGGTCACTGGTAAGACGAACCTCACACGGTATTTACTGTATCGGCCAGACACCGTAGTATGCACCCCAGGCCTGCTCTCTCAGTAAGTTTCTCATGAATCTTCAGGAACTGATCACATGTTGGTCGATCTCCTGTCGCCAATCCTCTATATAAGTACCTACATTTCAGAAGATTTGTCAGTGGGTAAAATAAAGTAGCATGGGAATAAATAGGAGAATTTGTCCAAATTGCTGCAATAGAAAAGAGGAAGAGGGTGAGAACATGCCACCCGCGGTCCTGAACAAGCTATTAATGGTGGGATGAAACTAGAAATAGGCCTTGATAATTTTACGTGCGCTGTACAGTTGGGAAAGTGCACAAGACCATTGAGTTCATGAAATGACCATAAAACTGCATCTTGAAAAATGTACTTCGAATTATGAGGTAAATATGGTGCTGACTTCACTATCTCAAATGGGGATAATCATTCAGGATCTCATCCGGCAACTAGCCTGACTGGTCACCTGTCTCCTGCTTCTCTCAAGGAAATAGCCTTGGTTTTTATCACAGTTGTGTCAATGATATCAACTGCAGGTTTAATGTGTGGAATAAAAGGAGCAGGAAACCAAGTGCAAGTTACCCAGGAGCACTGGATCATACGTGCTGATTGTTTCAAGTAATGAAAGTGTGTGAAGAAGGCAGGAATGCAATGGGAGATTTGTTGACATACAGCCGTTAAATATTCATTGCAGAAAACCATATATTTTGCCAGTTCTGCCTCCAACTAACAAGATTAATGATTGGTGATTGTTATCAGAAGAAAGCATAGATCCAATGCAGGATCGACTCTGTTTGAAGCTAAAAGGACAATGGATAGTGACCACCCATCCTCCTGATTACCTAGCAGCAAAGCAAAATTAGAACTGGAAATATAATACTATCATATGCCGAGCGCAAACTGTGATGGCCTCAACAAAACAGTGCAAGGTACTCCTTGCTATAACAATGTTATGGTCAAAAAGTTCAGGCACTTGATGCCTTGATTAACTTAGAAGTGAACAATGATGAATCTTTGTCACCTTCAGAATATCACTCTACTGAATGATGCCACTAAACTAGATGCAATTAAGCAGTTTCAATCACCTGATTCCCTTTTAGTGAACATAGCTTGTAATTCATATAGACGAGGTTTCAAAGTAACTCTAAGTCCAAGGAAAATCAAGGTAGGATTGAGCAACTTGCCTAAGAACCAGATTCCCATGAAAATTGTCAAATTTTCTCTCTTTTTCTTAACCTGATCGCAAACAGACACAATAATTAGATGATCCTGACTCAAATTGCCTATAAAGCATGGGCTTAGACACGACACGATACAAACACAAAGACACGACAAATCAGCAAAATATAGGATACAGGGACAATGTACACGTACACCAGAACATGTAGTGACTAAGTTGTGTTCTATTAAAAGTAAAATGAAAACAAAATAGAAGTTAAATAGTTTACATCCATAACTTCTAATACAGTAACAACACCAAAACAAAAAAAATAAAATCTAATTAAGCCTCACCTAATTCATGAGGTGTTAGATTCTATATTTACTTAAGTTTAAAAGGTCTTCTTGTTCATATTTGTTTAAGTGATATGTTGCTCCTAGGTGTCCAATAATGAGATTTTTAGATTTTATTTAAAATTGACCTCTGATATTTTGATCTTTTAAAATCCGACACCATTTTAGAGTATCCGATACATGTTGTGCGAGTGTTTTACAATGTCAGTGTCCGACACATGCTTCACACAGACACGGCACTCATTTTAGAGTGTCGTGCTTCGTAGAAAATTGCCAAAAAAATGAAATTCAGAAGAATTTCATAAGCTTATATTTCAATCAAACACGTCAAGAGTTGCTTGGCATAGTGGTTGATGGGCCAACGGTCCAAGGTTCAAATCCTGGACAGGGTACCCATTCAACTTAGTCCATAAGGGTTAGTTCCATGCAGTGTTTTAAATATCGGATATCGACGATATACCGGTCGGCAAAATTATGTACCGGATACCGGGTGATATATCGCGATATGGTACTAAATACCGGTTGATATATCAATAGTAAATACATATAAGACATTATTAAAAAAAATAAGTTATTATCTAAACATCATATAAAAACATCATTGAAATACCATAACAAACATAGAATAAAATAAAACAATCTCTCAAGCAAAAAATAATAATTATTATCCAAATAAGTAACTATAAGGGCCGATATATCGGATATTTCATCTCGGATATCGGCCGATATATCGGCCACGTGGCGATATATCGGCCAATATCGGTCCAAAACGATATCCGGTAAATTTTTGCACTTATCGTATCGTTTTGGATAAAATACCGATATCTCGGCCGATATACCGGTATATCGGCCGATATTTAAAACAATGGTTCCATGGCAACCCTCAAGACTGCATTAGCCAGCATACAAGCACCCCAATAATTAGTTATTTACACCATTGTTCAAAATAATTCGTTTTGTAACGCGTTATAACGCGTTACGAAACGTAACGTTGCCTCGGCGTTAAATAACATACCCGCATAATGCAAATTTTCCTAACCTGCGTTTTTTGGATCACAACGTGCGTTACGTTATGAATATAACATAACGGCGAAAAATCCAAAAAAACCCGCAGCTCGTTCACCCTCTCGCTCGTTCTAGGGCACCAAAAAACCCAAAAAAAAATCCAAAAAAAAAAAAATCAAAGATGAAGACGAAGAAGAAGCATACTTACCGTCGTCCAGGTCCGCTCGCTCTCGTCTGCTTGATTTGTTGGTTCTAGGGCAAAAAAAAAAATGAAATCAGAAGAAGACGAAGAAGAAGACTTACCGTCGTCCAAGTACGCTCTGCTCTCTCCCCCCAATCTCTCTTCTCTCTCTCCCCTCAGTCTCTCTCTGCTCTCTCTCCCCCTCCCGGTCTCTCTCTGCTTTCTCTCCCATGGGAGATAGAGCAGCGAGCAGAGAGATCGTGATGGGGGAGAGCAGAGAGAGATCGAGGGGAGAGTAGAGAGAGTGATTGAGAGATCTAGGGCTTGATTTATATAACAATTATATCCACTACAAATTGAGTTTTCTAATCAATCATCTAGGGCTTGATTTTTATATAGTCTTTACAACTATATCATTTACAAGTTTTATCTGGGGAAATGAGGTTGTTTCCTACATGTTAATTGTTTTTAACTGTTCATCTATAATATGTTGTGGCATAATTATACATTGTTTGAGATATTTGGGTGTTATCCATAAACAACAATTCTCTTAAATAATACATTGGTTTGTTGTTTGTGTAGATTGAATAGCATGGCTAAAAGTTTGGATCCAGCACATGAATTTGCGGATCGTATAATCGGTGATCCTCCAAAATTACTGTGAGACTTTCTAAAAATTGTTGTGAGACTTGCTAAATGTGTTATATATTGTTTTAATATTTTTTTAAGGTTTTTTTAGAATTATTTTCCTATTTAAAATTTCTATTAAATAAATATTAAATCGCGCAACCTACGTTATGTGTCACGTTATAACTTAACATAACAAAGAAAAACGTTATTATTACGTTATCGTTATTTTACATTGGTTTACACTCATAAACTTCATACTTGAGAACCAATAATGGCATAGCTAATTTTTAATAGTGTGCTATGCTACAGAATTTTTCCACATGGCTATTTCTTAGAAAATATTGATGAACCTAACTAGTGCCTTACAAGCACGGTATGACAAGCCCCTTGACTCAAGAAGTGAGTAGAGATCACAAAGGTTCTAATAGAGAAATTATGAATTTGAGCTGTAGCCCATTTGTTACCCCCTACAAGTATTCTATACATGCTGTGTGCAGAAGCACTCTTGCATCAATTTGACTAATTCATTCTCGATGGAGAAATGGATAAACAAAAAGAAACATAAGACTTAAAAAGACCCTAAATAGTCAAGTTGATTTGGTTGTCTATGTCAAAGAATGTCAATTTTATTAGTAATTGACTGTTATGGTTGTTTATACCAGAGAGTGTCAATTAGATTAGTAAAAATCACTGTATGAGCATTTTGTTCCATTCTGATGGAAATGGACTTAGATGATGACAAAACGAGCATCTAGCCTCTCATGTTTATGCTCCTCCAGACCAATATTCACCTGAACTTTCACATAGTAGATCCGTGTCTGTCAAAGACAGCACATATTAATTGTAAGATAGCCTTTTATGATTTATGGAAAACCCCTTTCTCTGGTGCATTAGTCTCCTTGGTCAAAACTCAGAACCAAAGTAGTGTAGACATCAGGTTCACAACCCATCATCATTTTTTGTCAAAATCTTTCATGTAGAGGTTTGTGCTCCTTAGCTGGCCACATGTTGATGGTGAAAGCCCTGACAATGATAATTAACCATCAGCCAATTGCTTTCTCTTGTATAATTCGGATATACTTCCACTCTCAGGAACAACAAATGTCTAATACATGTCTGCTATTATTTGTTCAATATTTGTTCAATACAGTACCTTGAAAACAACCTTCTGAAATGAAACTTCAGAACATGTTAGCACTTTCCAGTAGGCAATCCAAGATACTAAGACTAGTTCAGTAGGTTCTAGTTCAGTAGGTTCTGCTACATGCATCAAAGAGAAAAGGAGGATCTCTCCACTTCTCCCAACTTTATCTGCTTGCAAAATCAGAAATATGACATGATGAAAGGAGAGACTTCTCCATCCATATACCTTCTATTCTATGAAGCATGGACACTTCAAAGTGAGTCTCATGCTCATGTATGACACATATCACCACTATGGAGTGTCAGATATTTTAAGAAACCAAAACATTATGTGTAGGAGTCATCTTGGCCTGAAAGAAAATATAAAGTTCATGTGTCGGACATCATGGAGTTATATATCAGTTCTCGAGTATGATGCTTCGGGTTTAGGAAACCCCTCAATCGAAGAACTTGTTCGCTTGACGAGGACGATGAAAATGTGAACATGGATTCAAAGGATGGCAATGATGATGGTGGAGAAGGTGAACCTCGTTTGGAGTCAGATGACGAGTAGATGATCTCTATTGAACTTTTTACTTATAGACTATAGTACTTAATATTTTGTTTTGTAACTTAAGTATTAACTGTTTATGGTTTGTTTTACTCCTTTGGACTCCTAAATATTTGTCTTATTGAACTACTTTAGCTTTGGATAGTTGTATTAGATATTTTCTTGTTTGGTTAAGCATGATGATACTATATGAACTACTTTTGCCTTGGATTAGATTTTTGATTGTTTGTGCATAACATGATGATATTAGATGAGTTATTTATTCTTTGAAATTATATCGTGATTTGTGAATTTGTCTTAATTAATATTTGTTTGGTGGATCATGGATAATGCCAAGGACAATTGTACATCAACGAAGTGGTCTTCACTCATTCTTCCCACTCTATTTTGTAGATATATTTCTCACTTGTAACTTTTATTTTATCTCATTATGATAACTTTAATTACTATTTAGATACTAGTACTTTGATTTTTCTTTTATGTCATATTGTCATGGATGATGCCAATGGGTAACATCAATCATCAAGAAAGTGGCCTTCACTCTATAATTATTCCATTTTATTTTGTAGGTACGCTTCTCAATTTTGTTTATTTCATTTTGTGCTTTTTTTTTGCTATAAATTTAATGAACTTTCTAAATGGTTTAGTTAATTGTTAAAATTTCTACATTTTTGCTGCTTAAATTGTAAGTTATAGGATAGAAAGTTGTATTGTTTATTGGTTTTTGTTGCTATGCCTTTAGTTCTTACCTATATTGAATCATGACATAGCTTTTTCAATATTTTTATTTGATTTATAATGTATTATTTATGATCTTTATAAATGTTTTAGAACACGTAACACACTTAAATAAATTTTAAGAACTTAAAAATAATAGAAAAATGTCTAGGCTCCACCGAGTCCCCGCCTAGTCCCCTAGGCTCTAGGCAATAGGTCCACCACTTAGGCCCGCCTAACGCTTTCTATAACCTTGTTACCAATGTAGAAGCTATGAATTTCAATCATTTAAAAAACATTCTACATCTAATAAAATATGTACTAATAGCTATATGAGTTTTGATATGTATTATATTTAGACAAATACTTACACATAGTCATGTTATTGTGTATCCATATCCTACTTTTCAAGAATTTTTAATGTCATGTTCCATCAATATTCTTTTCCGTGTTCCTGTCCATTCTTCCTAGCTTGGCTTGATCCCACTCCTCCAATTCTAATAGCTAGACACAAGAAACAATATCCATTACCATTTACCTACTATTCCAGAGTAATTACTGCTAATATTATAAACCAATGATTATACACTAATTTCAATTGGTGAAAGAGGAATACTTTGAACTGTTTCCTATAAACCAATCCTGGTGCAAAAACTCGCTGACATGCTCTACTAGTTATGAGATAGATATAAGAATGGGATTCCTGCAATCCTATTAGACGATCAATAAATATAATGTCCTATGTCGGGATGAACAAGCTCGCATTTATACAAGATAAAATTTGGGTACAAAATATTTGGCTGATTGGACATATTATTAGAGTAAAATAGGATGTTTCATTATAGTAGAAATAGGATTTTTTTTTTCTTTATTTTAAATTCTCCTACTCCAAATAAGACATTGTGTATTCTCCTACTCTTATTAAGATATGTATTTTTTCTCTAGAAATAAACAACCACATTCTAATTGAGAGTACATGGTCTTCTCTTCATCTTCTTCACCTCAATCGTATCAAAGTAAAAATCCTAACCCTATTATCTTCTTTAAAAAAAAATTCAAACCCTACCTTTTCTTGCCTTCGCCTAAAAAAAAAACTTCACCTCAACACATAATGTAAATATGTCGGAAGCCGAACTCTAGGGATTAACATATTTATTACTGAATACCCGAACTCTTTACTTTCTTCATCATAAAATACACAAAAAACAAAAATTTCAATAGATTATATTTGTATGTGCAGAATGACTACAGGTTTGATGACTTCAGGCACTTCTCCACTGTCAAGATCTTATTTATAAAATGTCCTTGTTGGAGGAATTCACTTGTTATCCTTCCTTAGCATTTAATGTATGAGAAGTTGAAGATAATAGGTCTTAATTATAATATAGGGAAGCTTCCTTAAATTCCGATAGTTCATAATTTTTTAGGTGCCTTGACAATGGATTAGACCTTAGAAGATGCCATACAGTCAACAATGATCGCAATGCTACCTGCTATTGGAGTTGGTATGTATGCCACTTCAAAGAGCTTAACAACTTTTATCATATACAAAGATATTACTAGTACCTTTAATATTACATGAAACTGGTGACTGCTGACGTATGAATTATAAAATAAACAACAAAAAAACCACTACCCCCCACCCCCCACCCCCCAAAAATATCATATATATGATATCTGGAGATATTAAAATGTTGCAAATCTTATTAAATATTTTGGAAACTTAATCAAACGGAAATGGAAACTGGTCAACAGGAATGTGCACCAAATCTACATGGTACACTCAGAATATGTATCAACATCTTGCACACATAAGGTATCTAATCCTACCAGTTTACATTTTCACTGAATACATGTCGCAGCAATCCCCATATAAGAATTTGAAATATCTAGGAATAAAGCTACAATTTCTTAATCTTTTATGTTACATACTAACCCACTTTGACGTAATGGTACAAGACAATCATACTAATTACTCACAGAGGCAAGTTACATCAGTCACGTAAATTATTCACAAGGGTGACATGACTCAGTCATGCCATATACTCATCAGGGTTCAAAAACTCGGCTGTTCGGTTTCGACTCGGCCGATTGGAACCGGAACAGCTCCAACCGGGCCGAAACCGATCCGCGAGTCAGTGGATTTCGCCAATCTCACCCGACTCGGTGAAGTCTCGGAGTTGACTCAGCCATATCGGCCGAGTCAACCATGGAATCGGGTTGACTCGGCCGATAAGGTTGAGTCAACTGAGTCGGGTCCGTGAAGCTTCAGTTTTGCTCTTGCTCTTCACCCGTGATTCTCCAGTTGAGACCCGTGAATCATCTGCTCGGCTTTAAGAAGCGAGCAGATGGAGATAGCTATCAAGCTCTCAAATCCAACAGAAAGAAAAAAAAATTACTCACCAGTTCTGAGCCTCCGGCATCGACTCATGGCCCTCCCTAACTCCTTCGGCGTCTCCTCTCCCGTCGCCCCTCCCAAGTACCATCTCTCTCCCCTTCTCTGTTTGCCCCTCTCACCTAATCCCCCCTCTCCCCATCTCTCGCTCCCGCCGCTCCTTCGCTCTCGCCTCTCCCTCACCTGTCTCTCTGCTTGATAGTTCTGAGCCTCCTTCCCTCTGCCCCTCCCACTATCTAGATATCTCTCTCTGCTTCCCTCTCTATGCTCTCTCTAGATGTCTCTAGATCTCTCTCCCTGTAAATTAGTTTAGTTAGTTCAACTAATTTAATTAACTTAATTTAACTAATTTAGTTTAGTTAGTACAATTTAATTTAGTTTAGTTTAACTAATTTAATTTAATTCAATTTAATATAATTTAGTTAATTAAATTAAGTTCATTTAATTGAAGTAAATTTAAGTTAATATGATATAATTTATTTTAGTTAATTTAATTTAGTTCATTTAACTTAGTTAAATTTACTTTAATTACACCCATTCATTTAGTGTACATTTAATTTAATTCGGTTAATTAAATTAAGTTCATTTAATTGAAGTAAATTTAAGTTAATATGATATAATTTATTTTAGTTAATTTAATTTAGTTCATTTAACTTAGTTAAATTTAATTTAGTTACACCCATTCATTTAGTGTAAATTTAATTTAATTCAGTTAATTTATTATTGTAAGATAAGTATAGATCCTACAAAAGGAATTAATCCTTACATGTTCCCATTGAAAAAGAAAATAATCAAAAGCATGTTCACATTGAAGAGTGTTAAAAAGTTAAAAAATTCATTTTAAAGTTCTTTAGTGAGGTAAGTACATGTGTAAGAGATGTAGATAATGATGATGGTGAAGATGTGGAGGGTTTATCTCGTTCTAGTCTTGATGATGGTGAAGATGATGATGATGTTGATGATGATGACGATAACAAAATTGATGACAGTAGTGCTGGTGATGACAATAATGAGGGCAACAACAATGCTGATAGTGAGCTTATAGTATTGGTGAAAGTCAACGAGTTGGTGCTATATTGTGGGATCCAAATTATAGTCTTGAAAATCATGTGCAAGGTTTGGGTTTAACATATAACCATGGCCACATAGCACGACTTGAGAGATCTACGAGTACAACTACCGATTTATTTACTTATCGCAGAGATGAATACGATGATGATTTTGTGCTTCATCGCAATTCTATGTGGAAATGTCCGTGTTGTATATTTAAACACGTATTTGGTGAAATTGACTATATTATGCATATATTTTGGTATGTTTAGTGTGTTATGTGATATGCTTTGAACATGTGATACATAAATATTGATGTCTATATTTAATTTTTTTAATTCAGTTAATTTCCTTTGATTTTTCTAAATTTCAGAATGCTATCGAAGCAACGTGACATTGGATGGAAACATGCTACATCTTTTGGTGGAAGCAGAAAATTGGTGAAGTGCAACTATTGTGGAAAAACAGTACATGATGGTATAACTAGAATGAAAAAAGCACTTAGCACACATATTCGGCCAGGTAGAACCTTGCCTGAAAGTCCCCAAAAAAATGCCTACACAATTGAGGAAAGTATCTCATGAAATATTTAAGTGAGGAAGCTTTTCATAAAATTGGCGAAGATGAATCTGAAAATGAAATTGAAGAAGTTGATAGGTTGGAAGAAATTAAGGCTCTAAAAATCGGATATCGGTATCGTATCGGAAGGGGCTTTTTCATATCGGATATTGGATGCCAGGAGAGATATCGAGGATACGCCCGCAAGTCGGGCGTTCATATCAGACATTATATATAATGAAATATTGATAACTAAAAGTTAGTTTAGAGTCATAGATATCATCTACCTAATAAAAATGATGTAATATGCATGAAAAGACAATAAAAAACAGTGTACGTTTTCACGCAGTCATGCAATAAATAAGTTATTTCATATCGGGCGATTTTCAGCCGATATTTCAAATATCGGCCGTTTTTTGCTGTAAACGATATAGCGAACGATTTTCCCATATCATATTGGCAACAAGCAAAAAAGGAGATACCGGCCGATATCTCGACCGACTCAGCTGATATTTAAAACAAGAGAAGAATTGAAAGAAGACAATTAAAGCAAACTATGAGAGAAAGTCATGAAATGGCATGGAGAGAGACACAAGGTTATACAAAAGATGTTGGTGGCAGTAGTTCACAGCCTTCAAGATCAAAAGATTAAGCATGGATAGCGGAGGAGTTTCACTATTAGAGAAGCTGAAATTTTTGTCCGTGGTATTGATCCTTACATGTTTCCATTGAAGCAGAAATCAATTAAAAACATGTTCTCATCAGAAAATGTTAAAAAAGTTAGAAAAGTCATTTTGAAGTTCTTCCTCTACAATGCAATACCATTCAATACAGTTGATAGTGGTCCTTACATCGAGCAATGATTAATACAATTACGGAGGAAGGCCAGGGTGTCAAAGGCCCCACCGGATATCAGATTGGCAATCAAATTTGGAGGAGAAAGTGAAATAAGTTGAAGGATATATTGTTTAAAGCAAAATGGCCGCAGTATGGTTGCACGATCATGTGTGATGGCTGGAGTTCCCGACTAAGAAGCCTATTATTAATTTCATGATTTATTGTGATAGACACATGATATATCATACTTCAGTTGATACTACAAATATCCGAAAGAATGCTAATTATAATATTATATATTCTCTTATGGACAATTGTTAATAAAGTTGGCGAAGAGAACATCGTACAGATTGTAACCGACAATGAGACAAGTTTCAAAGCAGCTGGTCACCTATTGATGGAGAAGAGAAAGCATTTGTTTTGATCTCACTGTGAAGCACATTGCATTGATTTGATACTTTAAGATATTGGTTCAATGAAACCAGTGAAAGAGACATTAGATGATGCAAAACTTATTCCATCATTTATCTACAATAGTCTCAAAGTGGTGAATTTAATAAAATAATTTACCAGAGATAGAGATTTGTTGAGACCAGATATAACACGATTTGCCACCGAATTCATTGCTATTGAAAGCCTTCTTCACTATGAGTAAGATTTGAAGAGAATATGTACAACAACCGAATGGCGTGAGTTCAATAAGAAAAGGAGTAGAAGAAGTGTGAGAGATAAGGTTTCTAACCTTATTTTGACTGATCAGTTCTGAAAGAAGGCAAGAGAAGTCTAATATATTATGAATCCTCTTATTAGGGTCTTGAAGATAGCAAATCAGGACAAAAACCAACATTATCTATTATTTATGAGGCTATGGATAAAGATAAGTTGGCTATTAAGTCATCCAATAAGAATTGGAAGAAGTATTGGGATGTCATTGATAAAAAATAGAAGGGACAACTGCATAAACACTAGCATGCTGTTAGTAATTCATTTACATACTTACAATTTATAATTGTTCAATAGAAATTTGAATTTTCATATTATAACTCTCCTGTGTATACATTATTGCAGCATAATTTTTAAATTCGACCCTCCAATATTCAAAAAACTTTTCTACCCATTCAGAGGTGAGAGCTGGATTAAAGGAGGTGATTAAAAGGTTAGAGCCGGATTTGAATAAACAAGCAAGAGCTATTAATGAGGTAAATTGTCATATCAATTTATTTACTTGTTTGCAATAATGTTATGCATTTGCAACTATTAATACTTACGCTTTAGATTATCGTAGATCAAATTATTTGTGGACAGAGTTGAAAATTTTGGAGCCTCGCTAACTAGAAGGGCAGTGTAGCAATCTCTTCCATCTGATTTGGTGGATTAACTATAACGAAGAAGCCCGAATCTGCAAAAAAATTGCTATTAAAGTGTTAAGTCAAACTTTTTCCTCGTTGGGTTGTGAAAAAAAATTAGAGCACGTGGTCACTGATTCATACAAAATTGCGCAAGCTGTTGGCAATGAAAAAATTACATAAACTAGTATTTGTGCATTATAATATGCAGTTGCGTGTAAGAAACTTAACACCAACGCGATCAAGATGATTATTACAACCCAATCAATTTGAACTATGTTTTTAATGACGATGACATATTGGAAGCGTTGATTCAGGAGAAAGAACAATCCGTTTTGCGTGAAGATGACTTACATTGATTGGATGAAAGGATAAGTCAAAGTGAGAAAGATAAAGGTGCTAGGGATGGTGGTGATGAACGCCCTAGCCAAAGGGGTAAAGGTATTGCGATGAATTCATCCACTTCTAGTGGTGATGATAAAGATAGGGGTAATGACAGCGAAGAAAGTAATGTTGATGATAGCAATAATGGGGAAACAACGGTGCTGAGGGAGGGACCTATAGTGTTGGTGGAAGCCAACGAGGTGTTATGTCATGAGATTCAAATTATTATGCCACACGGCATAATGATCATGGAGGCCTATTAGGGATTTCAGATCAACGGAGGCATTTGGATCACCTGGTTGATTTTTCTTCCGATGATTATTCAAGTGGACATGAGAATTACTCGTGGGGTTATCATATCTTGAAGGTCATATGCAGGACTTGGGCTTGACATCAAGTCAACATTATGGTATAGGATATGGCTATGATCAGATGCTACAAGATCTGTGAGTACCAGTCAATGATCTACCATCGCAGAATATAGAGGTTTTGGGTATTATCATTCCGGTGCTGATATTGCACAACCGCCATCACTATATTATTCTGATGATACATCCTCTACCCAATCATCTCTGCCTACCGGAGCACAGCAGCATTCAACCTATTATCCGTATGAATCCGATTTTTTTACTTATCGCAGGGATGATTACGATGATGATTTTGTATCTCATCACAATTCAATATGGAAATGGCTATATTATGCAGGTATTTATAAATGTATTTTGTGAAATTTACTATATTATGCATTTATTTTGATATTTTAATACCACAATGCAGGTATTTATGCATTCTCTTCATGTTTAGTGTGCTAGGTAATATGTTTAGGACATTTTATACATCAATTTTGATGTCCCGTTTTTAAGATTTGTCGTGATTTTTTCAAAAAAAATTGAGCTTTTTATGATGTGTTTTGTGCATATCGACCGAGTCTGTTCTGCAACGCAGAAACCGATGTGGAACGATGCCCCCGAGTCGGCGGCCGAGATCGCGACTTTGAACCATGATACTCATGAAGGCAAGATATATCACACGACGTCACGTAGCATCCAAGCTAGTCGTCACAAAGGGTGTCATAACCATTATATGGCATGTCCAAGATTAACAACAGAGTTGCCGCTCTTTAACTCTGAAGCCCATCTTCCACACAGAAAATAATTCTTACAAGTTCATAACCTTTTTTACAAGCTCATAACATCAACATGAACCATGAGATCACCGTTGAATGCACGAGTCCATAGCTTTATAAGTAATCCCAAAGTTTTTATAGCCTTCTAGTAAGTCCGTAAGCACATAGCTCTCTATTGCATGTACATAACTCTTTAACAGTATGTCCATATAACTCCCTAATGAATCCATAATCACATAATCTCATAAACACGTATCTATCTAATGAGTCTATAATAACATAATCACATAAACACATATAGCTCTGTAATGAATGAATGCACAAATTCATTGCTTCTGGGCATCCACACCCAGAGTTTTCTGATGAATAAAAAAATAACTAACATTTCAAAACTTTCTACTGAATCCACCATACTTGGCTATCTCAAGAATTCACATATACCACAAGCTAATAGCTTCCTTAATGAATCTATACATAACCACAAGCTAACAACTTTCTCATAAATCTAACCCTATAACCACAAGCTAACTACTTTCTCATGAATTTACCCATAATCACAATCTAATTTACAAGCTTTTTTTTAACTTCTCATAAATTTACACATAATCACAAGTAAATACCTTGCTTGATGAATCTATACATAACCATACACTATAAATTTTCTAAAGGTCATCAATGAAGACTATAACAAACTGAGATATTCCTAGGAATAATTCAGTTCTATATTTCCAACGAGTCGGTCATAAGTATAACACTCACCATATATATCCAATTGGAACACGACAAGTTCCGTTGGAAAGTAGACTTCATAAACTTTCCAATAGTATATTATATCATTATACTTGTGTCAGATAAATACTGATATTTAAACATATATTCTTATTCATACTGAATTCTATAGCGCAAAGTTAAACTTAGCTCGTAAGCAAACAAATATGTATATTTTCTTCTATTCCACAAGCTATTTACTTTGTTAGAAAGTTCCATAAAAGTTGTAGGTAACACTTATCCATCGCATAAATTTAACTTCCTAAACTAGTCAAGGAAGTATCCACGTTATAATTCAATAAACAGAATATTTGAAGATCTTCCTACAAATGATAATAACCTATCCCACGTCCTACAAATATAGATGTCACTAGGGGTGCCACCGGATACGGATTATCCGCAGATATCCGCATCCGAATCCGCCTCTAATCCGGATACGGATATCATTTTTTCACATCCGTCAATATTTGTATCCGTATCCGTATCCGAAAGGTAGGTGCGGATACGGATATGGTAAAAGTAATATCTTATTCGTATCCGATCCGATATCCGAATGTTGCGTGCTTCATAATGATATCAGTATGGAGAAGACTATTCTTCAATGGAATAAGGTATTAAATTTTAATATTTTGAGTTGGTGACAAAGTAATAGTGAAAAGTATTCGATTCTTATAAGAGCACCACATGATATTTTGAGTATTTCGACATCAATCATGTCATCCGAATCGGCATTTAGCACCGGAGGACGTGTAATCTATTGTTATAGAAGTCAAATGAAAATGAATACGATGAATGTATTGATATGTACACAATAATATCATAGTATGTATCACATTTAATATTGTAGTAGATGAGACAAAAAGTAATATAAGTATTTCTGTTTAATTTATCTTTAACCATATCCATTTTAACATATCCGATTAGTATCCGCATCCGATCCGCTAATATCCGATTTATATCTGATATCCGATTTTGACGGATACGGATGTCATTTTTCCACATCCGCCAATATCCGTATCCGTATCCGTATCCGAAAGTTGGGTGCGGATATGGATATGGTAGAGGTAATATCCGATCCGTATCCGATCCGATGGCACCCCTAGATGTCACCTTTCTATTCTTTCTACACAAAATAAAACATCATCTTCGTATTTATTAACTTCAAATTATAATATTCTCTTAACGAAAATATGAAACAACGGAGAAGGATAGAGTACTTACTAGCTTAAAACATCTCTTTCTTTTGATCCACTTCCTTGCTTTATTCCCTTCTTTATTCTTTTTCTTCTCACTTGAGGCCTGAAACAAAGAGGGTGTGAGGGACCAGGAACAATAAGGAGGTAGAGAGGTTAGAAAAAAAGAGGAGCTAGGGAAACAGTTTTTTTTTTTTTTTTGGTGGTGGTGGGGGGGGTGGGGGCGGGGGGGCCTGGGGGCTTTCTCCTTTCTTTCTTTCCTTCTATTTTTCTTCTTGTTGGGGGTGCATCAACTTGGAGGCAGAGATGCTGGGATGAGTTGTGGGGCGGCAAAAAAAAAAGGAAAGGAGAGGGAGGGTTTACCAGGCATATTATCTTTAAGAGGTTCATTATGTCTTGCTTAGAATTATCCTCTTACTACCTAGTTACTTAGTTGTCCTCGTCTAGTTAATACCAAGCCAGATAACCTTAGCTTAGTCTTTTCTTAATTAGCTAAAGCCTAAACATATTTAGTTGTGTATGTAAATACTTAGTTGTAACCAATATAAAGAAATCATTCATGTGTACTTAATTACATATGCACATACTCATATACAGTCATCGTGTCTCACTTATATTTAATAAGTAAATCAAGCATTACGGTAATTATCCATGCTTTATATATTGAACTTCTTAATAACAATCTAATGCTAAAATTGGCCTTATGGAAGCATCCACCCATGTGAATTTAATATAGCTAAAGTTTTTACATATAAATATTACATAAAAAACTTGGGATATTACACTCTACTGTCCCTACAAAAATGTTTCGTACTCGAAACTAGCATACCTCAGAAAAGTACGGTTATTTCTAAGTAAGGTTATTTATGATGCATCTCATCCTCAGATTCCCTCTTATTTTTAATCATATTGGTGAGCAGCTCTAATATAGGGTTTCAAAAGATGGCTGCACATTAAGACTTGCATTTCTATATCACATGACCAGTGTTCTAAATGGCGGCCACATCGGCCGGGAAAATTTATCAGGGATGGGGATATATCGGGGACATATCGGGGATATTTTTAAAATCGGATGTCAAAATCGGACTGTAAATATACATATCTTCTTGTCTTAAATTGCATCTCAATAAGACAATATATTCATAAATTATATAAAGCTACATAAAACATCATACTTATATAACATATACTTGACTCGATAACTTGCATTAAGCTTATAAATGCATAATCACTGTCCAAGTGTAGAATCTTCACAAATGTCACATTGCCACATCGCTCGAATTACCCAAATACCTAACATACAATTGAGTGTAAAACGCTATATCAGGTCCAAAATCGGCGAAATTGCGGCCGATAAATCGGGTCCATGCCGATTTATTGGCAATTTTGGGTGAAAATCGCTATATCGGTTTGGATGTGCCAATCATTGCGGCTAGGTGCCGTAAACGCAATATCGGCGCAATATCGGGGTTATATCGGGGATATTTAAAACACAGCACATGACACTTTATACCATATTAGTCACGCACAGAGAATATATTCACCATACAAGTAACAATGACGTTATAATCTTCCACACATGGAATATATAAGTTTATTTCCCATGCAAGAACTGCAATAGTTGGTCGGTCTCCCACATATGAACTACAATAGTTGCCAATCTTCTATACAGGAAACACAATAGTCGATCAATCTTCCACACAAGAACTATAATGGTTAGCCAATCTTCCACGCAAGAACTATAATAGTTGATCAATCCTCCACACAAAAATGAAACAACAATAGATCATCAATCTTTCCTTTCATTCTTTTCCACGACTTTTCAACAACCTCGCCACCTCCAAGCTACCGCAACCCCAGCCCCCCTCTCTTTGACACCGCCATAGCTGGGAAAACAATAAGAAAAATAGAAGGAAGAAAGGAGAGGAAAGGAAAAAAAAAAGAATATAAGAGCACTTTCTCTCTCTCTTTCTTCCACAGTTCCCCTACCGCCTTGTTCTTCCTACCTCTCTGACACCCTCTTTATTGATGGCCTAGGTGGAAAGAACAGGAAAGAAAAAAATGAAAGAAAGGACAAGAGTAAGAAAGAGGGGAGGAAAGAAAGAGAATCTCTAAGAGAATAAGTACTCTTTCTCCCTTATTTAATGTTTTCATCAAGAAAACAAGTACAACTTGAAGTTAATACATAAAATAATATTTTTGTGTGGTAAGATAGGATAGAAAACATGTCACCTTTATTTTTAAGACTCAAGATAGATTACTATTTGTAAGGGAAACTTCAAATTATAGTGCTTTTAGAATTATGATGTGGATATTTCCTTAACTAGCTAAATAGGTTTTAATCAGTCAGGAGTTAACAATAGTTCTGCACGGTAGGATTCTGCATGACTGACAATTTCAGTCTAAATAACACTATTTCTAAAGTAAATACTACCATATAATATACTCTTGGAGAGCTTAAAAAACTACTTTCCAACGGATCCTGTCACGTTTTAATTGGATATTTATATTAAGAGCTATCATTGAAATATGACCATCTGGTTCGAAATTTAGAATTGAGTTATTCCTAGAAGTGTATTAACTTTGTGATAATTTCTGTTCATGACCTTCAAATAATTGCTAGTTTTGGTTATGGATAGATTATCAAGAAAAACCTACTTGCTTGTGGTTATATGAAGATTTACGAGAAAGTTGATAATTTGTGGCTATAGCTATATATAGATACATTAAGAAAGCTATTAGACTGTAGTTATGTGCAAGTCCAGGAGAAAAGTTGTTAGCTTACGATTATGAATCTCACCACACCAAAGTGCTTCCATAATATAAGTGTGGTGCAGATTTTCCGCCACAAGTGATTTGACAGTCGATTATCACCATAAGCGATAGATGAAGTAGGATGGGGTATTGCACACGAACAAAGCACAACACAAAAAAAAAACACACAAAATTTTTACATGAAAACCCTTAATTGGAAAAAACCACGGGAAGGGGAAAGAGCTTCACTATAATTCTCAGATTACAAGGATTATAGGAAGAAAATGAATCTCCAGAG
The DNA here is from genome assembly GCA_038442645.1 of Agave tequilana. Classification (NCBI taxonomy): domain Eukaryota; kingdom Viridiplantae; phylum Streptophyta; class Magnoliopsida; order Asparagales; family Asparagaceae; genus Agave; species Agave tequilana. The sequence continues at coordinate 66,786 of JAVJIF010020870.1, read as the reverse complement.
GTTGTCTAGATGTCTTGAGGTTCAAGAATCCAGAAGTCTTATAAGCCTCAAAAGTCTTAAAAGTCGCAGAAATCTCCTTTCTTCGTTGGAAGGCGAGGTTTACTTATACACGACTGAGTTGTTTGTGCGGGCGAGATCTTCGTAACTGTATGATTTGCACATGTAGACTTGTAACAGCCGCGATCAGTGATGCTGACTTGTTGGGATTATATGCAGGAAAATTCGCCACTATCCATAACTGCCCGCACTGAGTGACATTACACGTTATGAACGTGGAGGAAAATAATTTGGCTTAACCATCGGCGGAGATTGAGGGTGAACAGTTGCCAGAGTTGCTTCGCTCAGAGTTGAATTATTCGGAACGGGGGAAGCTCCGGAGCGAAGAGGATCTGGACGAGGTCGAGAACAGTATGGACTTCGTAGGAGAGTTATGATGTACCTTAGAGAGTGGAAGGAGAGGGACACGTATCGCCACCTTGGATGGAGTCATTTTGACCACTCAGATGATAGCCGCTCTTTTGATTTTCGGAACCTGCTGACGAAAAGTCTGAGGAGCGGAGTTGGTAGGAGACCTTTTAATATCTTATGTTCATCTTGATGTCCGTGGGAGGATGAGGATCTGGATCATAAATGCGGACTTTCAGGATTTTTGCAGGCTATACAACTGTTTGTCATATGTCACATCAGTCGGATGGATTCTCTGGGATCGGATCACGTCTCTTTGAATCCAGGAGACATAATGACTTAGAGGTACTGCGACGGCTGATCTTCTACTGATTCAGTTGACCGAAATCTCGGAACGTGGACAGGCTTTTCAGGTATTGAAACTTTGAATTGGAGTCGCCTTCCCTTGAATGAAAATCAATGTGTGCTACCTTCTCAAAAGAAATCATTGCTTCTCCTTTGTTTTGCTGGATCGTCGTGTCTTCTTTTTTCTCCTTCATCAGATGAAGGAAAGAGAGGACAAAGGTGGAGGAAACGGTGGTCGAGCTCTTGCCATGCGCGAGTTTGGATGGTGTGATATATTAGTTGTCATGATGAACAGTTACGATATATTAGGTGTCGTGACAGGGTGTCGCCGCCGAGGTTGACAGGTAGGGGTCCGACTCCGACTGGAAGTGGTACTTGTCCGAGGCAGCTCTGGGTTGTTGGTGTGATTCCACAGCCGTCCAGCCATGTCTTGCAAGCTTTAGTCTGCTCGGATGTCGGTGCCTCGTACTTGGGGACTCCTATGTGGCAAGCAATAGAAGAGAAAATGAGGTGTTTTCGTCGGGGGTCTGCCGATGGAACACTCTCTCTTCCAAAGCCAAACCTCTTTTCGGAACACAAGGATGTCGTGTGGTATCATCATTGTCTTAGAGGTTCTGTTCTGATCGAACATCGTTGCCTCGCGCGTGTTGCCGGAGACCATCTGGAGCACGGGGCGTTATCATTGCTTTGGAGCGCTTCTTGGGGATCCTTGTTGAAGTGCGCAGAGGATGGCGGTTTAGCTCTGGCTTCCTTGGAGGCGTGTTCCAGATAGAGAGGAGAAGATCCTTAATCTGGAAGATCTCTTATTTTTGTGAAAGAACCTACTGGAGCTTCTTCCAGGATTTTCTGGTCAGTGATGTGAGCAATGAGATCGTGCCTTCTTAAGGATGACATGCTCTTAGGGTTCAAAGGTGTGGCTGGACGTAGCAGCAGGATGGAGGGATCGGATATGGATCATTTGTATTTCATTTTAATGTAAACACAAAAGTATAATGGAGCTTTGTATTACTCTTGTTAGATGTAACCAAATATGTATTGAAGGAATGTATTCAGAATGGAAGGACTTTTCAGAATAAAACATATATAAATTTCTTTGGAATGGAAATGTTTGTTTAGATCTTTGCCTTGCTTTACCGTTGGCCTTTCGGAATTGATATGATTACGCCTCTTTGGAGTATTGATCTCTATCATTGGTGTGGTTGGTCTTTCTTGGGAGTGACTTGATAGGCCTGCAGCGTTGTTTTCGAGTGGGGAAAGTCTCATCAGCGATACTTGCAAACTTTCAACCTCCGACTGGAAAAAATCTCTGCAATGGAGTTGGATTTACGGTTGCCTCTGAGTGGGAGTTTGACCCATCAATAGAGCAGTGAACAAGAAAATCTGAGAGGGGGAATCCCTGTAGCAGAGTAGGGACTTCGAGTGGGGCTAAAAACCACAACGGAGGGAGCTCGTAGGCTGGCGGAGCTCGTAGGCTGATGTTTGTATTTCACACCAGGTAGAGAAAAACTATCTGGGGTACAAATGCCTGTTGGATGAGGAGATGAAGAATGATACGCACACAAGCATGCAATGGACAACTTAAATTAAAGGTTGATGCAGCATAATAAAAGTAATGAAATATAAACTCATCAGAAATTAAACAGATTGGGTTAACAAGACTACGTATATTCAGCTTCTAATCACATGAGACTAGTACTTCGAGGGGATAATCCAAACAAGAAAACCTTCATGTATATATCATATGTCTCGCTCAGTTATGGGCTAATCATGCATAATTCGTGTTATTCTGGGATGAGCAATGCATACAAGCATACGCATAGGTTGTGTTTGAATAATACATGAGAATTATACCTTCACGGAATATTTGATCTCTCCAGCCTCTAATCACATGAAACTAATACGCCGAGGGGATAATCCAAACAAATAAACCCTCACGTATATACCATATATTTCGTGCAATTATAGGCTCTCTGGAATGTTTATCTGCAAATTTAAAAAAGGGCCTGAAGTGGGGATGTGTCTACTCCGAGCAGGGGTAAGACCTACGACTGAGTGACGATCCAGACCTCCGAGTGGGGGAATCCCAGAAGCGGAGTTGGGCCTCAAAATAGGGAAGCAGCGGAGTTGGGTTAATGATTCTTTCGAGTGGGGTTTTACCCTATCAACAGAGTTATGAACTTGGTAAGGAGTTGAAATGGGGTGCAACCCATCGACAGATTGGATGCATCTACTTCGAACAGAAGCAGGACACGCAACAGAGTGACGCTCCGGTTTAGATCGCATCCGCCCGTAGGCTGGAGTTTGTGTTTCGTGCCCGGCAGAGGAAAACTACCAGGGGTACAAACTTCCATAAGTTGAGGAGAGCTCGTAGGCTGGAGTCTATGTTCCGCGCTTGGTAGAGAAAAATATGAAGGGTATATTCGCCTGAGGATCCGCCCGTAGGTTCGGATGAGAGAAGCCTGTAAGCCAACGTTTGTGTTCCACGCTTGATAGAAGAAAACTACCAAGGGTACATTCACTTGAGGAGAGCCCGTGGCTGGCATTTGTGGTCCGCGCTTGGTAGAGAAAACTACCCAAGATACAAATGCCTATAGAATAAGGGAAGCCTGTAAGCGGTTGCTTGCGTTATCGTCCCCGAGTGGGGGTGGAACCCACAACAGAGTGTGCAAGCATTGGACTCCGAGCGGAGTAAGCTGAAAATAATTAGGAGCATAATATAACTTTATTTAACAATGCAATGAAGTAAAAGTACAGGATTTATGAATAGGTGTACTCCCCGTTTAAGGAGATACAAGCAGATCACTCAGTTGTCTTGTATTGGGTGATCGCAAGCTGTGGCTAGAGAGGAGGCGGAGTGCTTGACTGTCTGGATCAGGAGACTGTTTCAGGTGTTAGGACATACTCCTTGAGGAAGCCTTGGCGGATGAGTTCTTCTAGGTACCTTCGGAGGCTCCAGTAATGGATGGTCTTGTACCCCTTATCGTCGTGATAAGAGCAATACTCTTCTGCTCTGGGATGTGAGGGGCCATACTGAATGGGTCTCGGACGCCTGATCCATGGTTGATCCTTGATGGTGTTAAAGACTTCGTTGATGGGGAGCCTGAGCGAAGTGAATTGCTCTATCGACTTGTAGGCTCAGAGCGAGCTCAGTGAGAGGATCAGAAGCGCTTGTCTCTTGTAGGCAAGTTGCCCCGATTTCAATCTTGGGCATGGGTGGAGACTTCGTGCGGATTCGACTTTTCTCCGTGGTCACCGGGCTTTGGAAGAAGTCTGCATTGCCTCAACTGGATGTAGGGCTAAGCTCGGGATAGAACCTCGCTCATCCGGGTAACGGTGTGCTTCAGAAGATGCCTGTACCGAGGGTGAGAGACTTGCAATCCGTTGATGAACGCAAGTACAGAGACGTCCTCACCGCAATTTGGGACCTTGGCAATTGGCTCTGGAAGTAGCCAATATAAGATTTGGGGTTGCTGCACTGCTTCATCTTGATGATGAGAAGATGGTGGTTGTTCCTCTCTATCTCTCGGCGGATGCTTATTGGATGAGAAATGCTTCAGACACCTCCCCAAAGTTGTGGAGAAAATGCGGAGGAAGGGAGTAGAATCAATCTGAAGCCACACTTTTCAGACTGAAAGGGAAGGTGAAGCACATGATTGGATCGTTGCGAGAGTAGATCACCATCTTGTCCCAGAAATGTCTGATGTGTTGAACCGGGTCGCTCACTCTAGAGTAATAGTTGAAGGTTGGAGTCGAGAATTTCTTTGGGAACTCGCACTCCAGGATCTCCTTGGAGATAGGGAAGTGAGAGACTTTGATAGTTGAAAGTGTTGATCAGTTGTCGAACTGCAACTTAGCCTCCTTGATCCGTTTTTGGATCAATTCGTCAAGGTTCCGAATGTTGGGAGATTCTCTAGTTCCAGGCTCGCTCTCCGATTGAGTAGGTTTTGGGGTGTGTTGGAGGGAAGCAATTTGAGCCTAGAGTTGGTTGTTGAGATGCCTCAATGCCTCTTGTTCACGGATGGCATTCTCGCGATCGAGAGCTGCATGCTCCCGATCACGATCTGATTGGGCTTGTTATTCCTCATCTGCTCTTTCATGTCGGCGAGCATTTGAAGGAGTTGGTCTTCGAGTAGCTGCGATGGTTGGGGATTAGCGGTTGCCCCTGAGGTGGAGGAGAAGCCAGTGTCTTTGGTAGTACACGGTTGATCAACGGCACGCGGGAGAACCGTGCCTCCAATGGTGCTGATGGCCTTGCCTTTAGATGTTGCGCCATTGAGGATGACGATTTTCTTTTTGGGGTCGTCGACGCCATGGAAGAGGCTTTTATAAGAAGTTTTTTATGAGAGAGATCTTGAGTGTATCAAATCTCAATGAAAGCATCAGTTTGTGGTGGTGATTTTCTGCCACAAGTGATTTGACAGTCGATCCTCACCATAAGCGACAGATGAAGTCAGATGGAGTATTGCAGCAAACAATGCACAACCCATAAAAGAAAAAGATAGGATTTTTTACGTGAAAACCCTTAATTGGGAAAAAAACCACATTGAGGGGGGAAGAGCTTCACTATAATTCTCAGATTACAAAGATTATAGGAAGAAGATGAGTCTCCAGAGATTGTCTAGATGTCTTGAGGTACAAAAATCGAGAAGTCTCTGAAGTCTATGAAGTCTTAGAAATTCCAAAAGTCTCAGAAGCCCCCTTTTTTGTTAGAGGGCGAGGTTTACTTATACACGACTAAGTTGTTGGTGCGAGTGAGATATTCGTAACTGCACGATTTGCACATGTCGACTTGTAACGGTCGTGATCAGTGATGCTGACTTATTAGGATTGCATGCAGGAAAACCTGCCACTGTCCATAATTGCCCCCGCTGAGTGGCACGTTATAAACGTGGAGGAAAATAAGTTGATATAACTGCCGGCAGAGATCAAGGGTGAATGATTGTTGGAGCTACTTGGCTCGAACCTGAAGCCTTCGGAACGGGGGAAGCTTCGGAACGGAGGAGGTCGGGAACAACATGAACTTTGGAGGAGAGTTATGATATCCTCGTAGGGTTGGAAGGTAAGGAACATGTGTCGCCATCTTAGATGGGGTCAGATTTTGACCACTACAATAAGACTATAAGAAAAAGAACATCATGCTAAAAGCCTAAAAGCGAGTAATAGTGCCCCCCTAAAAAATGAGCGAGAGAGAGTGCTTACCAAATATTGAAAATAAAAAATAAAAACTTTATTCATCATTAGGTACAAGCAAAAAGTTGTGAACCCTCTCTCCTTGTCCCGCTACTCCTAAAATTTAGTTACAATATCATTCAAACTGAATAAATCCCTTAATTTGCAAACTTATGACTACGTCCTAGTTTTACCTAATCCCCTTCTTTACCTTCGTGGAAACAGCTCCAAGCTACAGCTAGTTTGGACTCAATGATAAGGAGTGAATTATCAATATAGACGTAAATACATAAAATGTCAAAACCAATACCAAACTAAAGGCATTCCTCATCTTTAACTCGCATAATCTGTTAATTTTTAGCATACTAGAAAATTGATACTTCACCGCTCCTAAGATTTCATATATTCTTAATACCTTCTTAGATGATATTCGAACAACAAAATTAAATTGATTTATGGTGCATGTTGTGGATACCCTATGTCTGAAGTTTTGGTCACACACACAAAACACACACACACACACACACACACATATCTATATATTAAGCATTTTAAAAGGCATAGCGTCAAGTCATATCACATCCATTGCATGCATGCATTATTTTCATTTTTTTATTTTAATTTAAATTTATTTTATTTTTTCATTGTTGTGACTTGGCCATGCTCTTTTACTCAATGAAGGTATTTTGATCATTTCTTAATTCAGTCCATTGGATACTGTTCATAGTGTGTGCTGTTTAGATTTTGCCAATAGGTCCTCAAAGTGCGGGGTATAATTAGTAATAAAATGACTTGTGCAGTTTCTATTTAATATTAGAATTTATAGTTTGAGATTGTCTCTCCCATGTGCTTCGCGTGTCAAAAGCTCTCAAGCTCATCCATGATAAATTCTGTTTGGTCAAAACCAATTATAATCAATTAAACAAACTTAAACAAATATGAATATTCAATCTTCTTAACTGATTAAGATACAATCAACATTCAATTTTTTAAGTGTATGGGGATCCAGTTGAGATATGTTCATGCACATCATATCCAAAATTTTCATTTTGAATCTGATAGAAGCGAGAATACTGCAAGATGATAATTTCAATTCAAATCTAATTGCAGATGTCATCCTGGATCCCAAACAAAATCAACCATCCAAATTACTCATCACCCAAATTTAATTTTCCAACCGACCTTCAATCATTTATATTGTTGATTTACCTTGTGGCCCAAATATTTCCACACCAATCTCAATGCAGCAACCCAATGATCAAACTTTCTACTTGCAAACTAAACCATGGCTTTACATCCCAAGCTTACGCCTTGCAAACCAAAGTTCTTCTCTCCTAAGCAAAGGCCAGCCACCTAATAGAAAAAACCAAAGTCCGAAAAGAAAACAGTTTCATAAGCACTGGGGGAGAGAGAGTGCAGCCATAGAGCATAAAGAAGAAGAGAGCGGCAAGGAGGAAAGGCAGCACGCAGAGCAACAAAGACCGGGACCTATCTCTTGAATCCGATCCCAGCTCGACTAAGTCAAGTTTTGTTCTGCTTATGCTCTTCAAGCACTTTCTGCGTCATGCTAGGATAATGTTTCTTTGTACATAGGCCATCATCATTTTATTTTATTCTTACTCATCACATATATATCATAGATGTCTCAGACAACATTCACATCTGCATACCTATTTCTTTTTGTTATTATGGAGGAGGCCGATTCGAGGTTCTCCTCTCCAGTTCAGTTTTCCCGCTAGAAAGTCCTCTAATTTCTTTTTAGCATGTTCGTTTTCATTAGAACAGAAACTACTCACTAATTTAAACTAATCATTATTTTAATGATTTCTTTTCTTGAGTTTATTTTGCAGGGCTGGGTTTTGGTATTAGAAGCATGGATTGTCGTAAAGCGTGGACCATGCCAGTGAGCAGGCTCGTTTGGCGTCTTAAATGGCAGACCCAATTTGATCTCGTGGAGAAGACTTTAGCCAAAATAGCATGTGGCAATCGCATGCTCCTAAATGACATGTAGAATTTTTGCGGGCCAAAATTTGTGGTAAAACTTTTGTTGCTTACACATGCATATATGGTCATCTCCTCATGTTAAACAAGGTTTTTGCAAGGCAATGACTAGTAGGGCCTCTATAGGCTTCAGGTGGTATCCACAGTGCGTTGGTCAATAATTATTCAATTTGGCTTCAAGTATTCCAGCTCTACCTTTAAAACATGCTCAATCCTCTAAGTTATGTGATTTTTATATCCATGTTTGTAGCTTAGTCTCCTTTTTCCTATTATAAGTATTATTTTCTTGGAGTTTATAAGATTAGAAAAGGATATAAAACTGAATCATCTATATGAGTAATGTATATTTTTAATTTTTATGTAAAGAATAAATGAAAAATAAATTGATCAATAATCATGGTAGTTTTATTTTATTTTTGCATATTTTATTTCATACTTACAATCATATTAAGATACATTATTTTAAGTCTCAACATCTCAAAGTTTTGTTGCTTGCAAAGAGTCAAATGGTTCAAATTTAACCAAAAATAAACATTTTGCACCCCACTTCTTATCAACTTTTACTAGACAACCCCTCCACTACAAAAGACACTCGCACATGCACGCGCAAACGTGTGACACACACACACACACACAAAAAAAAAAAAAGATTATCACACACACAAATTGTTTTCCTAATTCCACCCATCTAGTGACGTTTGTTTTGCCCTTAACTTTTTCATCCATCTGTAGACATTGATGAGGAAAGTGACACCTCTAACAGGGGTTCTTTATTCTAGATACAAATGACACTTTAAATTGGAAACCTTCATACCATTCATCTCTAATACAAAGTCAGGACGTGTGTTTCTTCATCCACGCAAACCACCTTAAACAGGCCTCGTTTGGCAAGTGGAGCTAGCTCAAGAATTAAGCTAAATATTGCTAATTCTTTCGAAACAACCCAAAAATGGCAAGAGTTGGTACGTAATGATGAAAGTAGAATTATCCCAAAACCACCCTCAAAATCATCTTAAAATCCACCCAAATCAGGAGTTTCTAATTCTAACAAAAGATTGGAATTAGCCTTTCTCTTTATCTCTACTCAATTCCTAACTCTAGCTAATTCTAATTCTAACCAAGCAAACCATCTCAGCTCTAATTCCTAATTCTTCTACTATTCATCTCACTAGAATCCTAATTCATTCCTAAGTCTTATTGCCAACCTCAACCTTAGGCTTTCTAAGTTTGCTCTTCCATGAAGCCAGCTACTCTTTTAAGTAACAAAACCATCACATTTTATTAGAAAATTATCAAAAATGGACCACGTCCTCCCTGTAAATGATCCAAAATTCTCCTATATTTGCATCTACTCGAATACTCTCCAAAATACTTCATGAGATAATATTATAATCTGCTAGCCCAAATATCATCATCATCTCCTCATATATTCTAAGCCCAGACTTCCACCCACCTTCATTTCAATATTATTACCAATGGTACATTGCCTGATCATCGTATCGATCCACTCCAATTTCTTGGGCTCCTCTATATCAGTTACTATATCAAAATCAGGAACTTGACCAAGCTGCCATTTTTGTTTCATAAAAATACAATTTACAAACAATGACAATAATTCCCCAAAATCAAGACCAAGCAAAGGCAGCAAATTTCTGATCAACTCCATCAATTACAGCATAAAAATTACATGCATTGAAGAAAAAGTTAATTGAAATAAATCTCACTTCATAAGGATGTCGTAGTACTCCGGATCCAAAGACGAGAACATCCCATCCACGTCCTTTATCCCCATCATCGCCCGATGCACCACGATCCAGTTCGCTGACTGCAACAACAAGAACAACAGAAATCCAAAACGCCCCTTTTTGTAAAACAGAAACAAATCAATATCCTAATTTTGAAACCATATTAAAGAAAAGCCCAAACCTTAAACCTCTCGTCCTTAGTATTCGTCGGTGCTCCTTCAAGGGCCGTCTTCAGCGCTTCCACCGGCTTAAATCTAACATTCATATCAATTTCACGATCTTACATCAGTATTAGGGTTCCAAATGCGCTTATCTTCGAATTGAAGTTAGGTTTTCTAGAATGAAGAGTCTTAACTGTTTGAGCAAGCTCTCGACCTTGCGGGACTTCTGCTCGATCCTCGTGATGATGGCCTCCAGGTTCTCCGCTTCCAGAGAATTGCCGGCGGCCATTACTGCTGATGCGGTGGCCGGCGGTGAGAGATTTTCAGCAGCAAGAGAGATCCCCACCGATCTAAGACTCACGACGCGGAGATCTATCGTCCAAGCCGCGCGCGGTAGCTTTCGCGAGAGTTGGCAAAGTTAGGAGCACGCACCGTCAAAAAGAACACAAGTAGGAGACCTATTAACTAGTGTCCCCTCATGGTCGGCGGGAAATCGCCCAATAGAAGAAAAGAGAAGGAGAGAAGAAATGAGAAGGAGAGTGAAGAGGAAAAAAGAATGTGGACAAAGTTTCTATACAAGAAAATCTCCTTTTAATCAGTTTTGATTATAATAACGGATTTTAGCTAAATCAAGTTAAATTTGATAATCATAATAGGATGTAATCAAACTTTTAATAAAAACTGAGTAAATAATCTCATGTAAATGATGAATATTGTTACTAGAAGTATATAATACATGTGTGTCATAAAAAGAATATGCATTTATTATACTAGTATATAAAATAGTATAGATACAATAGATACTTTATGTACCCATAATATTATTTTAAAGAGGAATGAGAGATATGGGCACTTGCTTAAATTGTGGAGCTCATGCCAGGTACCATGAGAGGAGAGAGAAATGTATACAAAGGAAATTATGAATTAGGATCACATTTTCATGGTTGCATTTTATTTCAACTCTAACCTCCCCCCAAACTCTCTTTCCCTCTCTCTTTTACACTCACATTCTCTCTAAAACCTTCTTTCTCTTGATTCCACCTAAAACCATACTTACCTCTCCTTAAACTTTAGATTTTTCAAACATTGAATTCCTTGGTGGGTTGAGGAGGAAGATCAAGGCAAAGGTAGAAGAGATTAGTGATTGGAAGTGTATTTTCACCGGTTAAACAAGGTAACTAATAAGTGATTAATGAAAGCATGGTGTAGATCTCATTAACTATGAGTTATTAGTGATTTTTATTGTACTTATGTGTAGGTGGTAAGGAATTAAAAGGTGCTCAAGTGTTGGGGAAACGTTCTTCAAGAGGTGAGTGGAGTTTTTAACCTAACTCATGATAGAGATGAAATACTTAACTTGTGAAAGTAGAGAATCCTATGGATAATACTCTAATACTAGTAAGGGTTAAGATAACATATATGTATATTGTGATTAGTATATGAAAGCCACCATGATCATGTTATTGAGTATTGGATGTATGCCATATATGGGTAATGTATACCTATTATATAAACACATATGTGAAATTGTGATTTTTATGTGAAAGTTAATATGATCATGTTATTGAATATTAGATGCATGTTATATATGTGTGATGCATACTTATTATATATGTATGTATGCATAAATGAAAGTTAATATTGAATGTATGATATATTATATGTATGCGTATGTGAGATAGTTGATAATTTGGATAACTGTTGCAATTGAAGTATGATGGCCACATAAATACTATTATGATCACACTATTAAGTGTAGGGTGTATGCTATGTTGGGTGTAATGTGTATTTAATATATGCGTATGTATATGAAAATGAGATGAATGACAACTTAGATAGCTCTTATAGTTAAGGCATGATTGCTACATGTAGATTGATATGATCATGTCATTCAAATACATTCTTACATAAAAAATTATGAAACATTTCTATATGAGAAATTGAAGATTTTTAGTATGTTGTTATATTTCTTGTTATAATATATACAGAGGAAGGGGCCGATGGGAAATTCCGACGGTGTGTGAAGATTAGGTAATATAATATTTCGTATGCAGAGGAAGGGGCCGATGGGAAATTCAGCGGTGTGTCAAGACGGTGTAATATAATATTTCGTATGCGGATGAAGGGGCTGATGGAAAATTCCGACGGTGTGCGAAGACGGGGTAATAAGGTTTTATGGCAGACTTGAATGAAATAATTTATCTATTACCATGTGATACTTTTTAGCAAAAATTTACGAAATTCTTGATTTTCTTATTATTAAAACAAAAACATATTATATTAGAGATTTTCACATGCATTCTTGTTATGAAATCATAAATACACAATAGTTGTTGGGTTAACAACTTAATTCACTAAGTTGTTTAGCTTATTCCGTTCCTTGGAAAAAAAATTCAGGTTTAAAGAAAAGTAAGGGGCCCGCTTGAAGCCGGGATTATTTGATATGAAAGAAGAATTTCTCGTAGAAGACTTGAATAATTTCTTTTGACATATCTCTTCTTACATACTTATATATGTATAAATTTTGAGATTTTGCTATATGTAACTGTGTACAGGAACATGTTAGAATTTTGAGTTGGGCTTGATATGTAATGAAGGTGTGTAGTGTGACACTTAATCTGAAACTTAACTTGAGACATGTTATCTGTTCATGTATATAATGAAGATTAGTGTTGATGGATAGTGACGTTGGATATACACATATTGTTGAGTTGCAAGGATTTAGAATTTAAGTAGGCGAGGTCAAGTCGAAATCTGAGTTACTACATAGATGTGGATTTCAAAATTTTAGAGGATGTGTTGCCGAAATTTTCAATGGTCGAAAAGATTTTGAACAATTTGGATTTATTTAGAGTTAGTTTGATGATTTATAACCTAGAACAGTTACAGTTGGTATCAGAGCCATGGTTAGAGTAGGAGTAGATCAATAGAAGTGGTTAATAGGATTGATAGGAGCATGTGTACATTGTTTGCATGAGTGTATAATTGATTGTGGGTAGTTATAACGGGCATCAGATCCTTATATGAAAAGTTAATTTTGAATTGAGTGATATTTGTTTGTCTCGTTACATTCGGATGAGGGTACCCGCATACCTTGATACATATGGGTCTTACTAGTGGTGCGGGCCCTTAGTAGGGACTACTAGTGGTATGGGACAGTAGATAAGGAAATAAATAAATATCAATTAAATCTTAATTAAATTGAGCCGTAAGGATACCATTAGGAAATTGGTTATTGGATAGGAGATTTAAGGAAGAAATATATACTGTCCCGGAGGAATTTAAAGAATGTTGATGTCATAGTGAATTATAATGATATGTTGGTTGAGGTTATTATCTATGTAAGAAATTGATATAGTTATATTCCTTATCGTATAGATGGAATGTATGAATGCATTCTTTGTTTCTAATTTGTGCTAAAGAATTGAAGATTTGGAGTTACTACGAATAAACTGTGAAACTTGTTTAAATTTCTTTAGTTTCCTTTAATATGTGCATTTATATATATGAGTAATGTTAGTAAATGGAAATTCTTATTTGTTATAGAGGCATATAAATGGATTTGAATTTACCACCGCCAAATGAGCTATTGGAAGATAATACTACACATTACAGTGTTGTGGGGAGTATCCATCCCACGAGGAATTCCGAGGGCTCGGGAATACGAACAGAAGGGAATCAAGGAGCCCCAGAGAATATGCCAGGCTGGTTAGCCCGGTTAGTAGCAGGAGGTAATAATAATAATCCTCACCGAGCTTTGGAACAGTTCTAAAAGATGAAACCACCAGTGTTTGAAGGAGAGACAGATCCCTTGCAAGCTGAAGGATGGCTCCTTCAGATAGAGAAGATTTTGGATGTGATTAATTGCACTCAAGAACAGAAAGTGTCTTTCTCATCTTTCATGTTTCAAAAAGAGGCAGAGCATTAGTGGCGACAGTAAAAGATGGTGTGAAAAATTCAAGAGAACGGATTACTTGGGAATTTTTGGTGAATAAATTCACCGAAAAATATATTCCAGAAACGGCCAGAGACAAGATGGCATCAAAGTTTCTAGAGTTACGACAAGATCAGATGAATGTGTCTCAATATGATCAAAAGTTCACCAACTTGTCCAGGTATGCTGGTGGATTTGGTGAAGAGTGAGGCTGAGAAGACCAAAAGGTTCGTGAAGGGCCTAAAACCAGAAATTAGGGGTAAATTAGTTCCTCTACAATTGAGAATATATCTTCAGGCCGTGAAAAAAGCCTTAAAGGTGGAGATGGATATACAAGAAGGCCAAGAAGATTGGGCGAGAGAATTACCTGTGCCAAAGCGCCCACGGTATTAGAACCCAATAGGTCAGGGATCATCTGGATCTAGAATGGATCGGGGTACAAGATCCTTTCTTACCCCAGCCTCAGGAGACATAAGTAGAGGTAGAGAAATACAGCCTAGAACTGGGGGATACTTTCAGGGTACACAGGCTACATCATTGTCTCACCCCGGACCTATGGGAGTCCCTTTGTGTCATAAGTGCAACAAAAATCACTTCAGGGTCTGAGCTCAAGAAAGAGGTTGTTATGCCTGTGCAGGAATGGGACACATAAAGAGAAACTGCCTAGTACTACATAGAAACTCAGGATTCACAGGAGTGTAGAGACCGCCAGCTAGAGTGACTTCTTCAGGAAGACCTGCTAATAGCTCAAGACGTTTGATCCCTATACCGAGACAGACAGCAACCATATCATCAGTATAACAGTCAGGGACTCAAGAAAGAGTATTTGGATTGACTCCACAAGATACCAGGGCTTCGAACTCCATGGTGGAAGGTATGATATCCTTATCGGGACATACAGCCCGTGTATTATTTGATCCTGGTGCCACTTTTTCCTTCATATCCAGTGCGTTTTCTTATAAAGTAAATCAATTTCTTGAATCTCTAAGGTTTCAGTTAGTTATATCAACACCGGAGGTGTAGAGATGATATCTAGCACTAGATATAAGGATTGTGAAGTGATGATTGTGAAGTAAAAACATACATAAACTTGATAAGACTGGGCAAGATGAATTTTGATGTTATTTTAGGGATGGACTAGCTATCAGCATGCCATGCATATGTACATTGTTATGAGAAGAAGGTGATTTTTAGGATGAAAGGAATTCCGGAGTTTATCTTCGAGGGGATAAAGGACGGACATAGTATGCCAGTCATATCGACTGGCTACGAGATTATTAAGACAAGAATGTCAGGGATTTCTACTTGCTATTATGAGTAAACAAGGGATTGATAACAAACTTGAAAGTATTCCAGTAGTGAAGGAGTACTCCAAAGTGTTTTCTGAAAATTACTAGGGTTGCCCCAGAAAGAGAAGTAGAATTTTCAATAGATTTGATATCGGGAACTTTTTTAATATCCAAAGCACCATACCACATGACTCCTACTGAAATGAAAGAACTTAAGATTCAACTACAAGACTTATTATATAAAGGGTTTATCTGACCTAGTATATCACCTTGGGGAGTGCCAGTATTGTTTGTTAAAAAGAAGGATGGAAGTATGAGATTATGCATTGACTACAGAGAATTGAATGAGGTCACTATCAAGAATCGGTATCCACTTCGTCGGATTAATGATTTATTTGATCAACTTCAGGATTCTTCTATATTCTCAAAAATTGACATGCGGCTAGGTTACTACCAGTTAAAGATTAAACCAGGGAATGTAGCAAAATCAGCTTTTAGAACAAGGTATGGACATTATGAATTCTTAGTTATGCCATTTGGTCTTACCAATGCCCCATCAACATTCATAGATTTGATGAACCGGATATTTCAGCCATATCTTGATCAATTCGTGGTAGTATTCATTGATGATACATTGATCTATTCAAAAAGTAAAGAGGAACATGAAAATCATTTAAGGATCATCTTACAAACTTTGAGAGAGAAATAATTATATGCTAAACTCAAGAAATGTGAATTATGGTCGGAACAAATAAGATTTCTTGGCCACATTATATCCAAAGAAGGAATATCGGTGGATCCAAGAAGATCGAAACAATCAAGGATTGGCCTCGGCCTGCAAATGTTACAGAAGTTCGAAGTTTCTTAGGATTAGCTGGGTATTATCAAAGATTTGTAGAAGTATTTTCCCGAATTGTAGCACTGTTAACTCAATTAATCAGGAAAAGTGAGAAGTTTGTTTGGGGGAGAAAATCAAGGGAAGAGTTTTTAAGAATTGAAAACTAGGTTAACCTCGACCCCAGTTTTAGCTATGCCTTCAAGAACAGAAGGATATGTTATATATAGTGATGCATCAAAGCTTGAATTGGGATGTGTCCTGATGCAACACGGAAGAGTGATTGCTTATGCTTCCCGATAATTGAGAACCTATGAGAAGAATATCCCGCTCATGATTTGAAATTAGCTACAGTAATTTTTACCCTAAAGATTTGGCGGCATTATTTATACGGGGTATCCTATAAAGTCTTTACGGATCACAAAAGTTTGAAGTATATTTTTATACAGAAAGAATTAAACATGCGACAAAAGAGGTGGTTAGAGCTGGTGAAAGACTATGATCTCACCATTCAATATCACCCTGGGAAGGCCAACATAGTGGCAGATGCTTTGAGTTGAAAGTCAGGAGGATCGTTAGCTGCCTTATTAACTGGACAATTGAGATTATTAAGAGATCTGGAGGAAATGCAAATAGATGTTAGGCTTAATGTTCCTCTAGTATCCTGAGCCAGTTAAACCAAGAAGGTGTTAGATTTGATCTATATGATGAGATCAAGGAATCACAACAAGGAGACTCTCAGTTAATGAAAATTCGAGAAAAAGTACAGAAAGGAGGGCTCCAGGAATTCAACATTAAGGATGACATGTTGAGATTTGAACACCGATTGTGTGTACCTGAAATAGCAGAAATAAAAGAAAGGATAATGAAAGAAGCTCATAGTACCCCTATACAGCCCACCCGGGGAGTACTAAAATATATCAGGATCTGCGACACAATTTTTGGTGGGATGGAATGAAGAAAGACATCGCTGAGTTTGTACAGAGCTGTTTGGTATGCCAGCAGGTAAAAGCTGAGCATAAGAAACCTCCAGGACTACTAGTACCATTGCCAACCCTGAATGAAAATGGATTCACATTACCATGAATTTTGTTACAGGATTTCCTTGGACTTCACAAGGATTAGATGCCATTTAGGTTGTGGTGAATAGACTTACTAAATCTGCCCACTTCTTACCTATTCAGATCAACTATTCAAGTGGACAAATTAGCTCAAGTATATATCCGAGAAATTGTCCGGCTACATGGAGTACCTGAGTCTATTGTATCAGACCGGGACCCTCGATTTTAGTCCAGATCTAGATTAGTTTATCTGAAGCCATGGGCACTAACTTACGACCAAGTACGGTTATACACCCCCAGACAGATGGATAGTCAGAAAGAACTATACAAATACTGGTGGATATGTTAAGGGATTGTGCGTTAGATTTTGGGAAAAACTGGGACAAACATCTGCCTTTAGTAGAGTTTGCTTACAACAACAGCTATCAATCTACCATTGGTGTCTCCTTTTTGTGACTTTATATGGTAGAAAATGAGACCACCAATTTGTTGGGAAGAAGTCGGAGATAGAAGGATGTTTGGTCTTGATGTCATCCAAGAAACTACTGATTAGATTAATGTAATCAAGAAAAGGATGAAGGCAGCTCAAAGCAGACATATGCCTATGCAGATAAGCACCGCAGATCATTAGAATTTTCTGTGGGAGAGAAAGTTTTTTTGAAGGTGTCTTCAATGAAGGGAATGGTACGCACCGACAAGAGGAATAAATTAAATACTCGATATATTGGGCCATTTGAGATGTTAAATAAAATTGGACCGGTCGCCTACTGTCTAGCATTACCTCCAAAATTGGAAAGGAATCATAATGTATTTTATGTTTCTCAGTTAAGGAAGTATATACCCGATCCCAATCATATTATTCCATATCAGTCTCTGCAAGTTCGAGAAGACATATCTTTTGTGGAGGAGCCAATACAATTTTTAGATCACAAGGAGAAACAACTGAGGAACTAAGTAATTTTCCTGATTAAAGTTCTATGGAGAAGCCAACAGATTGAAGAAGTTACATGGGAATTAGAGAATGAATTGCGAAAAATATACCCTCACTTATTTCAAGGTATATCAAGTTTCGGGGACGAAACTTTCTTAAGGGGGTAGAACTATAACACCCGTTTTATTTAATCATGAGTTAATACCATGTATGTTGTTTTTTAGCTAAATCAAGTTAACTAATTTGGTAATCATAATAGAATGTAATCAAAATTTAATAAAAACCTTGAAGTAAATAATCTCATATAGATGATGAATATTGTTACTAGAAGTATATACATGTGTGTCATGAAAGGAATATGTATATATACTAATATATAAAAGAGTATGATACAAGAGATATTTTGTGTACCCATGATAAAATTTTAAAGAGGAATGAGAGGTATGGGGACTTGCTTAAATTGTGGATCTCATGCCAAGTGGCATGAGAAGGGAGAGAAATGTATACAAAGAAAATTATGAAGTAGGATCACATTTTCTTGGTTGCATTGTGTTTCAACTCTAACCTCCCCCCAAACTCTCTTTCTCTCCCTCCCTCTCTCTCTACACACTCACACTCTCTCTAAAACCTTCTTTCTCTTTATTCCACCTAAAATCATACTTACCTCTTCTTAAACTTTAGATTTTCAAACATAAAATTTCATGGTGTGTTGAGGAGGAAGATCAAGACAAAGATGGAAGAGATTAGTGATTGGAAGTGTATTTTCACCAGTTAAGAAAGGTAACTATTAAGTGATTAATGAAAACATGGTGTAAATCTCATTATGAGCTATTAGTGATTTTTATTATACTTATATGTAGGTGTTAAGGAATTAGAGGGTGCTCAAGTATTTGAGAAACTTTCTTCAAGAGGTGAGTGGAGTTTTTAACCTAACTCATGGTGGAGATGAAATACTTAACTTGTGGAATTAGATAATCTTATGGATAATACTTAACACTAGTAAGGGTTAAGATGATATGTATGCATATTGTGATTAGTATATGAAAGCCACTATGATCATGTTATTGAGTATTGGATGTATGCCATGTATCGGTATTATATGCCTATTATATAAACACATATGTGAAATTGTGATTTTTACATGAAAGCTAATATGATCATGTTATTGAGTATTGGATACATGTCATATAGGTGTGATGCATACTTATCATATACGTATGTATGCATACATGAAAGTTAATATTGGATGTATGATACATTATACGTATGCGTACGTGAGATAGTTGATAATTTGGATAACCGTTGCAATTGAAGTATGATGGCTACATGAATACTATTATGATCACACTATTAAGTGTAAGGTATATGCTATGTTGGGTGTAATGTGCATTTAATATATGTGTATGTATATGAAAATGAGAATAATGACAACTTAGATAGCTCTTGTAGTTAGGACATGATTGCTACATGTAGATTGGTATGATCATATCTTTCAAATACATTCTTGCATAAGAAATTATGAAACATTTCTATATGAGAAATTAGAGATTTTTAGTATGTTGATATATTTCTTTCTATAATATATGCGGAGGAAGGGACCAATGAAAAATTCCGGCGGTGTGCGAAGACAGAATAAAATAGTGATAATACTAGGAGGAAGGGGCCGATGAAAAATTCCAGCGGTGTGTGAAGACGGGGTAGTATAATATTTCGTATGCAGAAAAAGGAGTTGATGGGAAATTCCGGTGGTGTGTGAAGACGGGGTAATATAATATTTCGTATGCGGAGGAAGGAGTCGATGGAAAATTCCGGTGGTGTGTGAAGACGGGGTAATATAATATTTCGTATGCGGAGGAAGCGGCCGATGGGAAATTCTGGCGGTGTGCGAGGGGTAATGAGGTTTTATGGCAGACTCGAATAAAATGATTTACCTATTACCGTGTGATATTTTTTAGCAAAAATTTATGAAATTCTTGAGTTTCTTATTATTAAAGCAAATATATATTATAATAGAGATTGTCATATGCATTCTTATTATGAAATCACAAATACACAATAGTTGTTGGGTTAGCAACTTTATGCACTGTGCTGTTTAGCTCATTCCATTACTTTAAAAAATTTCAGGTTTAAATAAAGGTAAGGGGCCCGCTTGAAGCCGGGATTATTCTGATATGAAAGAATAATTTCTCGTGAAAGACTTGAATAATTTCTTTTGACATATCTCTTCTTACATGCTTATATATGTATAAATTTTGAGACTTTGCTATATGTAACTGTGTACAAGAACATGTTAGAACTTTGAGTTGGGTTTGATATGTAATGAAGGATGTGTAGTGTGACACTTAATCTGAACTTTAGCTTGAGACATGTTATGTGTTCATGTATATAATGAATATCAGTGTTGATGGATAGTAACATTGGATATGCGCATATTGTTGAGATGCAAGGATTTGAAATTTAAGTAGGCTAGGTCAAGTCGAAATATGAGTTATTGTATAGATGTGGATTCCAAAATTTTAGAGGAGGTGCTGCCGAAATTTTCAATGGTAGAAAAGATTTCGAACAATTTGGATTTATTTAGAGTTAATTTGGTGATTTTTGCCTGTGACCGTTACAGTTTTAGCCCAATTTGACTGAAAGTGACGGTTCAAAATTAAGGCCCAAAGAATAATTAATTCAAAATTACAAAATGGGATTAATTTTAAAAAATTATCATGATTACTAACGATAACTTTCAAAAATATAAAAAACTATCATAAACTTTCATAAAAATCTCTGAGATTTTCAAGAAATACCATGAAAAAAAATCTATTTCACGTTCATGGTAGTGTTATGGAATTAAGCAGAGCAAGATGTCCTTCCAACATCGATTTCTCTCTTTGTTGCCGAAGCCTTTGACATTGCTCAATACTATGTCCATTCCTCTTATGGTAAGCACAATATCGTGACTTGTCTACTTCTTTCCCCATGCTAGGTTCTCGCATGGCCGAGACTGCTAGAAATATGGTTATTTTTTATTTCCATCAAGATCTCTGTCCTTTGAGCATTCAATGGAGTAAAATACTCGTTCTTTCTATATCCTCGATGCTCTCTACCTCTTGTCATCCACCAGTCGAACTTTTGGAAGTGCTCAAAAGTTCCTTGTGAATAGCTTCTCTGATGTCAACATTGCATCCATGACTTATTTATCTTATGTCTTCATGTCTTGTATCGTCTCTTTTTTCTCTCATTCAACAAGAGATTTGCGATAGTTTCTCCTTCCTCTTGTCTCCAATCTTTGGTGTTCTACTCTGTCAGGGTCGTAAAGAGTGACGAGGATTCTCAAGTTGGATTTGTTGTAGTTTCCTCCACCATCAAGAAGATAATTCTTTCAAGGAGGAACCCTTCACGACATGAGCGAAATGTTTCCACTATTGTTTACTGTTTATTTATGTGCATGTAAAGATAACAAAATTATGACAGCATGTTTGGCATCAATCATCTGCTTCAAATTGCTTGGTGAAATTTCCAATTGATTTGTCTTTGTTTGTCCCAACCTCATCAAACAGTTTCTATTTTTTGTCAAGGATTATGGACGTTGGCAAAGTTCTGGACGAACCCTTGGGAAGCTGGTTGACCAAATGGGCACCAATAGGTTTCAGCCATTGAATCAAATTCTCACAGTGGACTTTTAAGTCACACTGCTCTTTAGTTGGTCATGGCGCTCCACCTTCGTCCAAAAATTTTGGACATGATCCCGTGGGTTTGGGTCCTCAGACTTGTCAAACATGTCAAGCTTAGGCATCTTGACCTTCTTCTTGCTATTATTCATAATTTTTGCCTCGAAGGCCACTGTAATCTTGTATATCAATCGTCAAAAGACAACTTCCTTTTCCCCGTTAATTGTTGTAGAGGTAAATTTCTCGGAGGAATTTATCTACATCCAATTTGTAAGAGAGAAAATGAAGCAATGAAAACACAAGAGAATTTACGTGAAAAATCCGTAGAGGAGAAAAATCACGGTGCAAAGAAAGAGAGATTCCGCTAAATCAAAGAGATTAAAAGAAGTTCACAGCACTCTGTTACCGATTTAATTTTTTGGAGTTTGATCACTTGCTAAGGAGGAAGAGGTCCGCTTTTATAGGTGAGAGATAGCGACCTGAGTCGTGGGCTCTAAAAATTTCGGCCTTTGGATCTGCTCATGATCATAACTTCGTGCAACGCCCTAACTGTAATTGATTTAAGTTGTGGATTTCGGGGTCGTACTTGCAGGCGAGAATAGAAGTCCAGATCCGCACTTATAGCCCCACATGCCTAGTTGTTGTAACCGCTCTGACCATTAGGTGTCGCAATCCTGTATGGGGTCATAATTTTGACCATTACAGAGGCCCCCTACTTCTCTTCTTCTCGAAGTCTTTGGTCAGGAAAGAGAGAATGGACCCACTTTCGTGAATAACTTCTTCTGCTGTTGTTGGTCGGGAAGGGGGGAATGGGTCGAGTTTCCCGAATGGATTTTCATTTGCTGCTATCAAAAGAAGGGGTCGGGGAGTTTGTTTACCGAGCTGGCCATTCATCTCCCGCTACAGGACAAAGAGAGGAAGTCAGAGAGACGCAAGGGGATCTTTGCATATCTCTGTGCATTCAATACTATGAGTTGTTTGCGAGACTGTCACTTAGCCCGTCCCCTCGGCATACGCAAGGTACTGACTGTCGCCATTTGGAGTTGTTGGGATTCGTGCAACGGATTGGATTTTTCGTGAAAGGAGAAGTAACGCCCTTTTTAGAGTCATCATTGTGATGACGTCAGCAAGGGATTTAAAAAGAGGGAAAAAAGATCTCTTCACAAATCCCTAATTTCTCAAATCTTCTTAAGTCCAACAATTCCTTCGTCTTCTTTCTTCTACTTTAAATCTTTGCCCCAAAATCTTCCACTCAATCCACCATCTCTATTCTGAAATGACCGGAGTCGAAAGAAAAGAGAAGAGGGGTCAACATCGCACCAGGACAACCATGGATTTTGAGTCAACAACGAGAATCCTCCAGAGCCAGAAGGAGGTGGATAAGTACTTGGCATGGTACGATGTTTGTCTGCCATCAAACATCAAGGTGGTATGGTGCCCTTTAGACACCGACTACACAGAGGCCCCAGATGCTGGCGGTGTATAACTTCATCCTCAAGTGCTGGCCTTGGGGCTGAAGTTCTCCTTGACAAACTTCGTCTATGACCTTCTGTGCCATTATCATTTGGCCCCCTATCAGTTAGTAGTAGGAGGTTGGCACGTTGTCTTAAGTTTTCAGGCCCTCTGCAACTGGTTCATTCCTGATGCTTGTAGGGTCGAGGACTTCTCCACCCTATACATGATTAGAAGAACCAAGGAGGGGAGATGCTTCTTCACCGTAAGGAGTGGTTTCAAAAAGTTGATCGTCAATTTAGCGGATAGCAATCACGGGTGGCGCGATACCGTCACCTGGAGTCAAGGGGCTTCGGAGATGGTGGAGCAAGGTGACACTCATGCACAGAGAAATCTCGGTTACGGCAGAGGTCGAGGAGAGGGTCCAAAGTCTGCTTCAAATTGAAGTCGACCCCCGCAATTGGAGCTAATTTCTGGATCCAAACCGGCCTTCCACTCCCCTATTGTCCTGAAAACTAGGGAAGAAGTAGACTCTGTTCCCATGGGCGAGATGGTTGTGGAGAAGGATGACCCTGGGGAAAGTTTTGCCCTGCTCCGGAGGGCAAGTCCTTCAAGGCAAGGCCCCAAACAGAGGCCCAAGAAGCGGCCGCATCGGGCCGAGCCATCCTCAAAGAAGATGACACCAGAACCATCTGTTTAGCCCTATAAGGAGGAGGAAGACGCTGAGTGTGCATTTGTGCATCGTAAGTAGAAGGTTTTCGTCCAGACTGGCCCGCAAGTAGGAGTGGCTCTGTACTAGGCATTTCTTCTTTTGTGGCTTTGACTAAGACGTTTTTTGTTTTACAGAAGAAGATCCGATTTGACTATGCTCAAATGAGAAGATCCTGGAGCGGAGGCAGACAGAGACGGGGGTGGTCCTGATCTAGCGGTAGGAGAGAAATCTCGGGAGCAGCTTCTCCTGCTGTGACTAGGGAGGAGAGGCTCGCCGAACAATTGAGCTCATCGAGCTGGTGGATACTCTGACTGCCTTTCCTGAAAATGGAGCTCTGGCGGAATCAGTTCTCCGAGGAGATGTCTCCAAGATGACCCCTCAGACTGACGCAACTCTGTCCCTCTCATTGAAGTCTATAGTTGAGACCCAGCAGGTTGAGAGAAAGTATCCAGTGGGGCGCCGATCGCTGTACACCCTTTTGCAGGAACATCCAAAGAATTCTCGTTCGGGGCTCTGAGTGGGGAATGTTCCTGCGAAGGGGAGATCGTGAAATAGCCCTTAGGCACGGGAATTATCTCCAAGGGCTAGAGGAGATTGAGAGGGTCCCCCGAGAGACCAGATAAGGTCGTTGGAGAACAATGCCTTCCAGGTAAATTTCAATTGCTTCTTTTTTTCCATCGGGCATGTAGTCCCCTTAACCACCCCTTTTGCAGGTACTGGTGTCATTTTTCTAGTCCATAGGTGTTCAACAAGCTGCTCTGAGGAAAAGACTCGAGCATTGCCGACCTCCAAAATAAGCTCGAGGAGGTGTCTGCGGCGAGGAAGGAGACTGTCAAGGAGCTCTCCAAGCTCCATGCTGACATGGGCCAAGAGATGGCCCGACTTTGAGGGGAGCTTGAGGAGAAAACTGTCGAATCATTGAAGCAGTCCTTGGAGTTGGTGCATGAGTCTGAACTTCAATCCACTCGGGAGGAATTAGGGAAAGCATGCTGATTGGCCGAGGACGCCCAAGCCGAGAGCAATTGCGAGAGGTTGACCTTTCAAATTGAGAAAGAAGGTTTGCTTCGTGATCTGAACCAGACGCAGCTGGCGAGGTCGAGGTCGATAAGAAGATTATTGATCTCTAAGGACCTAGTACAGAAGGAAACCCACTTGTTCAAGCGTGTAAAGTACGAGCACGGGTACATGAGGCTGATATTGCTCGAGGGGATTAAGTTGAATCCGGATCCTTGGTCTCCTAATTGCAAGAAAATGCAGTGAGAATTACTGTGTAGCTTAGGGCTAACGGGTCGTGTCCACGGGAGGAATGCCATGAAAGCGTTTCAGTGTTTTGCTTTAAAAACAAGGATTGGTGTTGGTGTTTTTTAGTTGAAAGGAAAATGGAGAGTAAAAAGTGACTCAAAGAAAAACTGAGAATTTAGGATAGGTTTTAGAGAAGATGATCTTTTAGGAAATTCTTTGAGAATGATTTTATTGTGATTTAAATTATGAAAAAGATTCGGACTCACTAATCTTCTACTCAACTACTTACTTATCTTAAGAACATTTTGGTGCATCACTTTTATCATAGGCAAAAACTTTTAGTTTCTTTTAATGTTCAAGTAAAACAAATAAGATGATTTTGGTTTAAATCTTAAAGCTTTTCTTAACACAATATTAAAGATAGAATGTTAAACCATCAAGCAAAGAAGCAAGTATGGAATAAAAATGATTTAGAAATAGTTGTGCTTTAAATGTCCAAGTTTAAAAAAGAAACATCCTCATGTACTTTCAAGAACAAAGTTTAACTTAAGCATTATTATGATTCAAGAAAGTTGCTTTTATAAAAATCGATCAAGAGAAAGAAGGTAGAAGAGATTGATTAGTGAGCCCAGAAGATGGTTTAGTTACTCATGATAAAGAGAAAATAAATAAGAGAATGAAAATAAAACATAGAAGAACCGAATTGAGTCAAGTTGATGAAAATCACCTAGAGGGGGGGTGAATAGGTGATATAGCTAATCTATGAACTCAATGCGAAATTTAAAAACTTAATGCAATACACTCAAGTGCAATCAACAAGTGATACACACACACACAACCAAGCCAAGCAATTATGAATGCACAATATGAATAGTTGCAAGGCACAAAGTAAAGAGAGAGATAGAGAGAGAGAGTCAATGGATCAAGCGCAAACAACAAGATATGTTTCGAGATTCGAGCACCCAGCTCTACATCCCCGCCTTCGACACACGAAGGATTTCTAATCCACTAGCTAGTCCACAAAGAACTCTCACAAGGAGTACCTAACTCCTCTCTTTACAACCACAACCTCCTTCTTGAGGCAAGCTCCAATCCAACAAAACAATCACCTCACAACTTGAGGGATTAGCACAAAGCAAACAAGGATCACCTCACCATTTGAGGGATACAACCCAATAGCACAACCTCCTCAACACAATGAGGGAAAGGCACAAAGCCAAGCTAAGTTAGGGTTTATAACTTGGTGGTCTAACAAACAACCACAAATAATTTCTTTCTCCCACACAAAGATCCTATAGAAGAGATAGTAGATTTTAGCTCAAGTGTGGAGAAAACCAATGGAATGGAAATCAAAATCACAAAGAAAAATCCTTGGAAAAAACTGAAACCAAGATATAGAAGATGAATCAAAACTCTTTTCCCAAAAACCCTTTTCTTTGGTTTTTCAAACCTAGCAAAACTTCCAAATAGATTGTTCAATATGAGTTCAAAAACTTCTTTTGATTGCTGTGAAAACACCAGAGAGTAGGGAAAAATTCGTACAAAAAATCTTAGAGAAAACTGGCCATTAATGGGGTATTTATAGCCCCAGAAAAATATAGCCGTTGGCAGCAGAAACTGCCAAAATACACTACCGGTCGACCGGCCAACGGTCAAATTTTGCCCGTTGGCAGCTACCGGTCGACCGCCCGGTCGACCGAAACAAACAGAGACTGGCCTGTATGCAGTCGGTCGACCGTGCGGTCGGCCGGCCCAATAGGCAGCCAGCGTGCACGTATCCGTGCACGTCGGTCAACCCGAACAGTCGACCGGCTACTTGGTGCGGCCGACCGTTCGGGTCGACCGACCTAGCCTGGCAGAGACTGTTCTGGTCAGCAAAAACATGATAAAAATAATTTTAAAACTTCTTGTTAATCTTGTAAAAATTCCCAAAAATAGTTTTAACATTTTGCATTGATATATAAACATGTGATAAAAATTTCAACTCAAATATCATGCAATTTGAACTATTTTTGTTTCTTACAATATTTTCCAAAATCCAAAAACTGTATTTTCTAAAACTTGGATTTTTGAATAGAAAATACATTTTGTCCAAAACTTATCCAAATACAAAAACATATATATATCCATGTTTTTGTCATTAATTCCAAAATATGTTTTATTAAAAATACCAAAACATAAATCACATGAAATAGACTATCAAACTAAGTTTGTCTAAGAAGATGAAGCATGCATGTATATAGAACAAATCTAATATATATTAAACCATGTAAACTTATTTAATCTATCTATTCATGAAACCAAGATCGGTTAAACCAAAAACGAAAAAACCGAAAACCAATATTTAAAACGTGAAACGTGTGTTGTGAACTTGAGCATATCATACTATTCTAATCTTTACAATTTGGATCTAAACACAAAACTAAAAACTATGGTACCGATGTCTTCTTGTAGAGCTCAATCTCCAAGCCGACTCGATCCAAAACTCTTTGATCCACCGAGCAAGTGCTATATATGATCTTTGACGCTCGGACTCTTGAATCAACATGTGAAAGCTTCCAAATCATCTTGTTGAAGCTAATCACCAACTAATAACTTGATTAATGATCTGAAACTAAAATCACAAGATTATTAGTACACATAACTACATGAGTTAATCATCATCAAAACTAGAGTGGAAGGCCTTTGGGCCAACAATCTCCCCCATTTTGATGATGACAAAACTCATGGAGTTATATATGCATGAATTAAAGTTAAGCTTCAAAGAAGCTCCCCCTTAACTCATGCATAGGGATAAACAACAAATATGTGCAATGAATACTAAACATGAAACATGCATAGATATGCATAAATAATAAATGGCTCTAGATATCAATGAAAGAAACTAATGAAATTTTCAAAAACAATAAACATGCTCTAGATACCAATTAACAAACAAATAAACATGCTCTAGATACCAATTAAACTAAATATATGCAAAACAAAACTAATGATCTAATGATCTCTTTTACAAGCTCTTGATACCAAACTAAACATGTTTCTTTAAATAATGCTTTGGATACCAATTGAACTTAATAAAAACATAAAACATGCATACAAACATGCATATAAACTCAAATTCTTCTCCCCCTTTTTGTCAATCATCAACAAAGGGGTTAAAAACAAAACAAAACTAATAAAAACATATTCTTCTCCTCTTTTTATTGCAAACAAAAGATCAATCAAGGGATGTTCTCCCTTTTTTGTCTAAAACAAAAACAATATTAATTAGGGGTCAAATCAAATATGATATCAATTAAAAATGTGTCAATGAAGTGCATCTAGATACCAATTAAAAATGAAACTATACCAATTGAAAAACAAAAATCTTGATACCAATTGATAAGTAAACAAACAACATACCAATTGTAAATAAACAATCTTGATATCAATTGAAATTAAACATAACAATTTTGAATTTCTAAACATAAATGTTGATACCAATTGAAATTAAACATAGATCTATAATACCAAAGTTGATTTAAACATATAAACAAATTTGATTTTGATACCAATTAAAATTATTGCCAATTGAAATTATTATTCTCTATCATAAAGTAAGGGAGTGGAAAGCTAAATACTAATTGAAAGATGAAATACAAGATTTTCTCCCCCTTTATGAAATACCAATAAAAACTATGATAAGGCTCGAATTAAGATACCAATTGAAAACTAAATCAATTGAAACAAAGTTGAAGCTCAAGCTTATCATCATAAACAAGATTTGTGCTTAATGATATAGGGATATAGTAAGCACAAATAAAACATATATATGTATGAAAATTGGATACCAATTGAAATTGATATTCTTTGAAATGAAAGCATACATACATACAAATATATGAGTATACAAGAAATGTCAATTATTGATATCAATTGAAAGAATCCAATGATACCAATTGAAACAACAATAAGATCAAATGTATATCTCATATATCCTATCCTCCCATTCATGTTCAAGTTTGAAAAGATTTTCACTATAAAGCATATATGAGCATGATCTCCCATCCAACCACCCTTTGATGGTAGGGGTTTTCAAAAATAGGTTTACAAATATAGTATATTTGAAAACTACTACCAGGAAGAATATCACAACTAGTTATATGAATCAACTAGTACAAGATCCTTCAAATAAGGAATAACAAAAATATTTTTCATGAAGACACATGTAAACCACATGACACTAAAACACTCAAAATCTATATAGCACAACTTGTACTCATGAAAACTAAGTCATGAGAAAACATTAAATAAGGTGAGTGTACAAGTGTTGTGAGAACATATCAACATGAAAATGGACAATCAAGCTCAATATTGAAAACATGAAATTCATCTAAGATGTGAAATCACCAATTGAAATCATCTTAAAAACATGAAATTCATCATAAATGTGAAATCACCTAGCAAACATGAAATTCATCCAAACGATTTAAACTTCAAGGCATATGTATGTCATGTACAGACTAAAGTATACATACATATCCTAAACACAATGAGTCCACAAAAGTATATGCATGAAGGCACGTGGCTCGAGGATGTACATGTATAATCAATAGTTTGGACAAGATAGACATATACATGAAGTTAAAACACATGATCATAGAAACATATCCAAAATGAGGAATACAAGTTAGAATGCATGAATCATCAAAACTAGACTATACTAGTACATCAAGTGAATACAAATGAGCGTTCAAGCACAAACATATATAAAGGTCTATTTGTAGCTCACTAGTTGTACAAGTATAAATCCTAGTCTTAATGAAAACTATCATTCAAGCAAGTAGTCAAAACATGAAGCATAAAACGGGTCAACAATCAACATGATCATAATAATCAAAAACATGAATTATTAAAACAAAAAGTCATAGTCAACCATATGATTAGCATGACAAAGACATGTGCATTTGATCTATGATTAACATGATAGCTAAAACATAAAGAGAACACAAAATATGGGTCCATACTAAACATGGGTGATCTCAAAAGCTATACATGCATGTCAAGGGTCTAATAAACATGGCATTCAACATACTAAACAAAACATGAGTCATCAAAATAAAACATCATAAACATCCATATGATCATTATGTATATGCATGTGTGATTAGTACTCAATATTGCATATTTTACATCATAATCCCCATGCATATTACAAATAAATATATGAATTTTAATCCTCTTCTCTACATATTTGCAGGTACACATTTAAGAGAGAGATTTTCAAATAATCACTTAATTACCACTAATTAAGTGATTAATCCAAGCTTAAGGATAAAGCCAAATCTAAACCCAAGATCCAGAGAGATTCGCTCAACCAACAGATATTCTAGAATGTCCACGTGGCCAACAACCCCGTAACCACTCAGCAACAGAAATCCGTTGCTGAACGGATTCGGTTAAGCCGCGGACGCGCGGCAGGGCGCGGCAATCTAGGGCCGTTGGATCCCCGGATTTTGTGGCAACCACCTTATCTCCAGAAGCTTCTCAGTTCTCCTATAAATACTTCATTTGTACCTGCGAGAAAAACTGATCAGAGAAGAGAGAGAGATTAGTGTAAACTTGTATTTTGTTAGGTTTTTGTTTAGGATTTTTAGTTCTCTCTATGATTTTCTCTTCCCTAGATTTCATTGCAAGAGAGATTTGTATGAGAGAGAGAGCTTGTATCAACAAGGAGTGACAACTTGGAGCTATACAAGGATTGATCCATTCTCTACATATCTACTTGAGCTTGATTCTAGTTTGTCTTCTTCACTTGCTTTTATTTTGCTTTGTTACTTGCTTTGTTAATTTCTAGCAATTCAATCATGCTTTGCTTTGCTTTTGTAATGTCTAGTAGCTAATTTCTTGTTCCATGTACTAGCTAACCACTACTCTTGCTAACTCCTAACTCATGGGTGATTGCTTTACTTCATCTTGCAATTTGTATGATCTTCTCTTCTCCGATGGGTTTTGTTTCATTTCTTGGCAAGAATCTTGTTGTAATTCTCCATATGATTCATGTGTGCCTCATGTAGAGCCTAGTCTTTGAACTAGTGCCTTGATGGAACATGGAGATGGAGCACCAATATGCTAATTGATGTACAACTTCACTACTTCCATTAGTGAAAGTTGTATGTTCTTCATTTGCATCACTTGAGTGTATCTCTTGTGATTCCATTAGTGAAAGTCTATCTTGTAGGCCGATGACCATCTATGGAGGCTACAAGACAAGTCCAAGAATGAATCCCCATCATCTTAGTGGGAAAGTAATTAGATCACAAGCAAGACAAATACATGCCGATGAATCAACATGAGGCACGCATCACTATCACAGAGTTTAGTTAGTTTAGCAAGGTAGTTAAGGTTAGCTAGTCATGGATTTCTTGCATTCAAAGTTTTCTTGATTTTACTTTCTTTTTAGTTGTTAGTTCAAATCCATCTCAATCTTGATTTCTCCCGATTTCCACCATGAACATAGCCACTAATTCTTTTATTTGTTTTTCTTTTGATTCTTTATTCTTTTAAAAGCAAAGAAGAGTTCTCGTTTTATCTTCTCACGTGTATCGTAACGTTTCTACACTAGCTCTCCCTGAGATCCGACTCGGTATAGCCCTATGCTATAGCGGAGACAAGAAAGGGTACATCAATCACATTCTATACATATAATAAGTACGCCCTTCCACGTCTAATCAAAAAATGGCGCCGTTGCCGGGGATGACAATTCTCTAATACGGCGCATACGTATTCTTTATTAATCAATTTTTGGCGCCGTTGCCGGGGAGAGCGACGGTATTTTTAAAAGTGAGAAACTAAACGATATATCTTCTCTGTTGCAGGTACAGGTTGAAGATTCAGAAATATTTGCACAGCAGAATCATATAAGTGGACCTGGGCCTCTGCTCAAGAAAGCAGAGCCCAGGATCCCTCTATTGTGCCGCGGATCCACAAGAATTGCCGTGGGAACGCGGCACTTTAGAGTTCACTACTTACAAAATTTTTGCAGGGGCTTCTGCTCTGCAAGATACTGCTGCCTATATACTTCATTTCCTGTATACTTCACTGTATTCCTGTTAATTAATTCAACAGTAAGAAATTGGTTGATAATTGCTAAAAAATTGTTAGACATCTTGCATTATAGGCACGTGTCTTTCAATTACTTTAAATTTACTGTTGAAGAGTGCGTGGGACAAGGTACGTGATTCATTGCATATAGACTAAGACTCACTCTTTGTTTGATTTTTCTTACTTGGAGTGAACCTTGTTTGTTTCTATATCGTACACTTGCACAATTAATTCTAAGGGCAATTCCTGTAAATAACATAAGGTGGGGGAGGTCATTACCCTTTCCTTAGCCCGGAAATCATTTTCCCCACGTACTCACAATCCTAAGCTTGTAAATAAAATTTGATAGACGTTGGCCCTAGGGACATCCGGACTCACTTAGGAGATTATCCTAAGGGGGAAAAAGTGTTGGAAATTGACTTCTGTAAAATCGGTGTCTAGGAAAGGGGTTAAGGGCCGAAAGCCCGAAGGTTGTTGGTTACTTAATTAAGGAACGTCTTCGGACGGAAAACCTCCCAACGACTTTACCCTTCCCTGGCTGATTTGCTTATAGTCAAGGTCTACACCAAACCTCCTGTGGACAGTCTATTTAGGAGTCACCTAGGACCAAAAACCCTAGACAAGCTTGGATTGATTTTTTCTTTTGTTGTTTGTTATTTTTTCTTTTTCGCTAGTGTGATCGGTGCACGTTGTTTGTGATTGTATATACAATAGTGGTTTTGTGATCCTAATTCTTTCTACACTTACACTTCCACAACCACTTCATCATGACCAACAACGTCTCACTTCAGGATCGATTTTATCCGATTCGCACCTCCATTCCTTCATGCATTCTTCTCCCCGAGCCTAATGGAAACAACTTTGAGCTGAAACCACAATTCATAAATACACTTCCCCACTTCCATGGTCTAGAGTCTGAGGACGCGTACCTCTTTATTCGTGAGTTTGAAGAGGTATGCCAAATGATGAGAATTTCCCAACTTTCTGAGGATGCTGTTAGGTTACGGTTCATACCGTTTGCACTTAAAGATTTAGCTAAGAAATGGCTTTATAATCTTCCAGTCAGTTCCATATCTTTATGGGAGGATTTTGTTAAAGTCTTTCTGAAGAGTTCTATCCTATCCACAAAACAGCCCTCATGAGAAAGAATATAATGCAATTCAAGCAGGACCCAAATGAACCTTTCTGGAAGTATCTTGAGCGTTTCAAAGACCTCCTTGCCCTATGTCCCCATCATGGCATAGAGAAATGGCGTCTATGCCAGATTATCTATGATGGATTAGATTACCAAACAAAAACCCTTTTGGAATCCATGTGCCAAGGGGAATTCCTGAAAAAAGATGAACATCAGGGGTGGGATCTCTTTGAAACCCTAGCTGAGAAAACCATTCAGTGGGAGTCTTGTCCTGACAAATCCACTTCCACCACTTCCAGAACTGGTACACATTCCAAAGAATCCTCTATAGCTGCAGAAACTAAGGTCACACAATTAATGAAGAGGATAGAACTGCTTGAGTCAATAGGGAATTCTGTGGTCAACCAGGTCAACCCATTGCCCTTGATTAGACCAGGTTGCACCAAATGTCAAGACCTTAGCCATGTTGTTGAGGAGTGTCCATTGTATCAGCCCCAATCATTTCAGGAGAACATGAATGCAACTTTTACCAGACCTCCATACTCCAGCACTTACAAGTCAGGATGGCAGAACCATCCAAATTCTTTGTGGAGTCAGTCTGGTACTGAGCATCATATACCACCACTTCCACATCTGTACAATGCTCAGTTTCATCCATCCAGTTTCGATCAGAATTCACTGTATATTCATCCATCTCAAAGTCCACCACAGTCATATCAGGACCCACCACCATATTACCAATCACAGTTCCAATCTCCATATCCTCAACATCCACCCCAAAATAATTCTGAAATATCTGAGTTGAAACAAATGATAGAAACCTTAACAAAGAACCAGCAACAGGAGTTGAATGAAATGAAGGTCCAGATCAAGCAATTGGCTGAGAATCAAAAAGGACAGTTCTTAAGCCAGCCATTGCTAAATTCCAAATTGAAAATTCAGGACCCAGTCACTGTCATGCCATTCATACCCTGAGATCTGGTAAACAAGTTGACAATAAGGTTTCTAGTCCACAATCTCATCCAGTACCAAAGCAAACTCCTCATGTCCCAATGTCACCAACTTTTGACAAACCATCCTCTAGTGCAGAGCCATCCACATCTCAAGCCAAAGGGAAAGAAAAGGTAGATGAGCAACCTTATAAGCCTAGAGTACCATATCCAAATAGGCTTCTAAATAACAAGTCAAATGCTCACATGGAGAAAATAAAAGAAACATTCAATAAGGTCCAAATCAATGTCCCTCTTCTTGATGCCATTCAACAAGTGCCATCATATGCCAAATTTTTGAAGGAAATGTGCACCAAGAAGAGGAAGACCCAAGTCCCTAAAAAAGTCTTCCTTGCATCATCCATTAATGAGTTGCTCACTGGTCCAATTCCTGTTAAGTACAAAGACCCAGGGAGCCCCACCATTTCATGCATCATAGGACAGACTACAATAAATAGGGCACTTCTTGATTTGGGGGCCAGTATCAATCTCCTACCTTTCTCTGTGTACCAACAATTGGGGTTAGGTGATCTCCACCCACCCAAATGACCATTCAATTGGCTGACCGCTCTGTTACTAAACCCAAGGGGGTAATTCAAGATGTCCTGGTCAAAGTTGGAGAATTCTTTTATCCAGTTGACTTTGTTGTCCTTGAAACAAAACCAGTATCAAATTCAAATCAAAGGGCACAAATTCCTGTCATTCTGGGTCGACCATTCCTGGCTACTGCAAATGCAATCATTAATTGCCGGAATGGATCAATGAGGTTGACTTTTGGTAACCTGACACATGAACACAATGTCTTCCACACACAGCCTCACAAAACAAAAGATCAAACATTTGAGGTTAATTTCATTAGTAACAATTGTGAGGAGGAAGGTGAAGATCCAAAAGATGAGTCACAATCTTGTGATTCTCTTATCCGAGTACCCTTTCAAACGGGGAAAGTTGATTTGGATACTTTCACTTTCAATGAGCCAACTGAGACTGTATTTGAACCTCCAATTGATATATCATTTGAAGACTTGTTTGCTGATGAGATTATGTGCTTAGATGATTCGACTCGGGGTAAGTTAGCTAATTGTCCACTTCCGGATGTTGACTTGAGCTTTGAGGAATTATATGGAGAGGAGTTAAAATTTCTAAACACTGGAAGTGATGAGATTCTGAGTGAGAGTGGTGATAAGGACTTTGTGTGTGAACGATGTGGTGGAAAGAGTATGAATGAAAATAACAACAAATTGAAACTGGAATCACCTAGGGTAAGAACAATTCAGACCGTTTCCCAATGGAGTTCAAGAAAGAGAACACATTGGAACGATGGGAAACGGGCCAGAGGGAAACGACCAAAAACCCAGGTGAGAGTTACATTTGTATATTCCTTGTAAATAATTTTTCCTACCTCTTACCTATTTCATGCATACATTTACCATAATGCATTGAGGACAATGCATGAAATAAGTGTGGGGGAGGGTTTACTAACATAGGATTTTCTTTTCTTTATAGGATTTTTATTTTTTAGGACTTTTATTTTTCTTTTTAGGTCTTTTATTTTTAGATTTTATCTTTTTTCTATTTTTAGATTTTATCTTTTTTCTAGATTTTCCATTTTCTTTTTAGATTTTGCTTTTCTTTTAGAAAAATATAAATAAAAAAAAAAAAATAAAATAAAAAAAAACTTTTTGAAATAAGAAACAAAGTTTTGATCTATTTTTAAGAAAATTAAGATGTATCTTAGAAATTAAGAAAGCCTTAATTATGACATCTTAAACTTAGTTGAAATAATAGATCTTGTTTGAAAATTATAGGCTAAGTAAGTAAAATTGAGGAGATATTTTTATCTTGCATTTTTTGCCTTAGATAATATGCACTTTACACTTACACATTTCTTGGGATGGAAACAAAGACCAAAATGCCATATATATATATATAAAAAAAATAAAAAAAAAGAAAAAGAAAAAGAAAAAAAATATATAAATAAAAGATCACTTATTAAGCTGGGAAATTGTGCCTCAAGAAGCATGATTACTCACGCCTAACGGTGATCTCACTTATTAAGCTGGATAATTGTGCCTCAAGAAGCATGATCATTCACGCCTAACGGTGATAAAAAAAATCCCCTTTAGTTTTGTGGCCTTTTTCACTCGAGTCCTTAAACCCGAGGGATGTTTCCTCATCTGGTGCCCTAAGACCATCTGGTCTGGGAGTCATCGGTTATAGGCTCGCTACATGGGTGAATTAGAAAGCCTAATAAAACTAAGGGAAGAAAAAAAAAAGAATATATATAAATAAATGGCTTGTTGGTTGGAGTTGAAATTCCAGAAATTTTCACTGAGCACGGTGTGCATATTATCTAGGTTTTATGAAAGATAAAATATTCAATCCAATTTTGAATTCTTACCTTAATTGAAGACAAGATCTTGCATGGATACTAAGTTTAAGAAAGAATAATTATAGGTGGACTTATGACCTAGGATCACTTATATTTTTGCAAAAATAGTTCGTAAACATGTCTCTTATTCAAAATGCGTTTTCAAAATACTAACATTTGTCTTCTTTCTTTATGGATTTTGTGGGTGCAATCCGCTGAAAACCCTCAGGAGACAACACTCCTCCTCTAGGGTAACCTAGAGGTTTAACGGCTTGTTGCACATGCTCAGTGCAATCGCGTCACCTGCGAAAGTGGTGTAATAAATTGTTAGTCTAGATTTTCTTTTTCTTTGTTTTGCTCGGGACGAGCAAAAGAATAAGTGTGGGGGTGTGATTAGTACTCAATATTGCATATTTTACATCATAATCCCCATGCATATTACAAATAAATATATGAATTTTAATCCTCTTCTCTACATATTTGCAGGTACACATTTAAGAGAGAGATTTTCAAATAATCACTTAATTACCACTAATTAAGTGATTAATCCAAGCTTAAGGATAAAGCCAAATCTAAACCCAAGATCCAGAGAGATTCGCTCAACCAACAGATATTCTAGAATGTCCACGTGGCCAACAACCCCGTAACCACTCAGCAACAGAAATCCGTTGCTGAACGGATTCGGTTAAGCCGCGGACGCGCGGCAGGGCGCGGCAATCTAGGGTCGTTGGATCCCGGATTTTGTGGCAACCACCTTATCTCCAGAAGCTTCTCAGTTCTCCTATAAATACTTCATTTGTACCTGCGAGAAAAAACTGATCAGAGAAGAGAGAGAGAGATTAGTGTAAACTTGTATTTTGTTAGGTTTTTGTTTAGGATTTTTAGTTCTCTCTATGATTTTCTCTTCCCTAGATTTCATTACAAGAGAGATTTGTATGAGAGAGAGAGCTTGTATCAACAAGGAGTGACAACTTGGAGCTATACAAGGATTGATCCATTCTCTACATATCTACTTGAGCTTGATTCTAGTTTGTCTTCTTCACTTGCTTTTATTTTGCTTTGTTACTTGCTTTGTTAATTTCTAGCAATTCAATCATGCTTTGCTTTGCTTTTGTAATGTCTAGTAGCTAATTTCTTGTTCCATGTACTAGCTAACCACTACTCTTGCTAACTCCTAACTCATGGGTGATTGCTTTACTTCATCTTGCAATTTGTATGATCTTCTCTTCTCCGATGGGTTTTGTTTCATTTCTTGGCAAGAATCTTGTTGTAATTCTCCATATGATTCATGTGTGCCTCATGTAGAGCCTAGTCTTTGAACTAGTGCCTTGATGGAACATGGAGATGGAGCACCAATATGCTAATTGATGTACAACTTCACTACTTCCATTAGTGAAAGTTGTATGTTCTTCATTTGCATCACTTGAGTGTATCTCTTGTGATTCCATTAGTGAAAGTCTATCTTGTAGGCCGATGACCATCTATGGAGGCTACAAGACAAGTCCAAGAATGAATCCCCATCATCTTAGTGGGAAAGTAATTAGATCACAAGCAAGACAAATACATGCCGATGAATCAACATGAGGCACGCATCACTATCACGGAGTTTAGTTAGTTTAGCAAGGTAGTTAAGGTTAGCTAGTCATGGATTTCTTGCATTCAAAGTTTTCTTGATTTACTTTCTTTTTAGTTGTTAGTTCAAATCCATCTCAATCTTGATTTCTCCCGATTTCCCCATGAACATAGCCACTAATTCTTTTATTTGTTTTTCTTTTGATTCTTTATTCTTTTAAAAGCAAAGAAGAGTTCTCGTTTTATCTTCTCACGTGTATCGTAACGTTTCTACACTAGCTCTCCCTGAGATCCGACTCGGTATAGCCCTATGCTATAGCGGAGACAAGAAAGGGTACATCAATCACATTCTATACATATAATAAGTACGCCCTTCCACGTCTAATCAATGTGCATTAGATCTAAGGCATACATGTTAGTTTAAACAAGGTGAGAACACTAAATATAGATCCATATAAAACATGGGTGCTCAAATAACTAAACATGTATAACACTAATCTAATCAACATGACATAAGCATAATGAACAATAAAATAAGACATGCTATGAATAGATGAACATGAAAAGCATGCAAATAAAAATGAGAGTTAGAGAATGATACCAAAACCGATGAAGGTGCATCTCTAGTTCTCCAAACCACGGTGGTCCTCCCACCAAATCCCCTTGAGAGTGAAGCATCCAAATGGTTCTCTTTTAAGCTTAGAACGCATCCACCTCAAGGCACCAATACTCTCACGTGATGCGAGAGCTCCCTCCTACATCAAAAGTCAAGGAGGTAGTTTTTGGTACCCATTTTCTTTTGGGTCCATAGGGGTTAGTATCTTTTCTAACCCAAACAAGATTACATGCTAAATTTTCATTATGTAAACGATCATAGCAAAATCTAGCAAGATGGCCTTTTCGACCACAATGTGTACAAATGTACACATGAGCATACATGTCATGGTTGTGTCCGTGGAAAGCATGTGTATGCCGTGTAGGGTGTGCATGCAAAGATGGACCTTGTTTCTTATGAACCAAGGTTTCCAAACGTGTATAATTTAAAGCACATTGGCTCAAAGTGGAGCCCAAACAATCAACATTTTTCTTCAAAACATTTATATCTTTTTCAATACTTGAAGATAAAGTGGAGCATGTAAGAGGTGTGCTAGAAGAAGAAGCTATCTAGCATGGCACACATGAGAATCAATATCAATTTTTAAGATTCATTTTTCTTTAAAACTAAATCCAATTCTTTTGTAATAGAATCAATTTTATTTTTCAAAACAAGGTTATCTTTTAGACAAAATCCAATTTAGAAGATAAAACCTCATTGTTTTTCACAACATCATCACAATCATTTTTGCTTTTTAAATCATCAATCTCTCTTAGAGCAAGTTCTAGTTGAGATCTTAGTGAGTCACGTTCACTAGTAATCTCTTCCTTCTCTTGCAAAACAATTCAAAATTAGAACACAAATCCTTTAATTCATTTTTCAAACAAGATTATCCTCTTTCAAAAGTTTGTGTTTTTCAAGAAATTTTCAAGCTTTGTGGCAAGTTCCATATTTAAAGTTTGAGCTTCTAAGCAACCATCACAATAGGAACTAGAGCAATCATCTAATTGAGAATCCGATTGTACCTCAAGGGAGTCATTCCCTTGGACCATGAAGCGATGCTCTTCGGACTTTTCTCTCATAGGTCTCCTCATCTTGTTAATAATCCTTGAAAGCTCGGGAGAAGTCAATATGCTCCAAACTGCAAAAGCCGAGTCATAACGATCAAACACCGGTAAAAGATGTTCATTAAGAGATGCTCTAAGTGCTCTAAGTGCTAATGTATTAGCCTTTTTGTGTTTGCTACTATTAGGGAAGGATTCTAAAGTGGAGGCTTGATAAACAAGATGACCTAGTGATTTTAAATGCCTACTCATATTGACCTTCCAAGTATCAAGTCTAAAATGGTCAAACATAGGAGGGCTATCCATGAGTGCAAAACTAAATGAGTGCAAATGAAAATGCAAATGAAGATTAGCTAACCAAGATCTCACTCCTAGGTGGTTAAACCTAAATATCAGGAGCGTAGGCTCTGATACCAATTGAAAATCACCTAGAGGGGGGGTGAATAGGTGATATAGCTAATCTATGAACTCAATGCGGAATTAAAAACTTAATGCAATACACTCAAGTGCAATCAACAAGTGATACACACACAACCAAGCCAAGCAATTATGAATGCACAATATGAATAGTTGCAAGGCACAAAGTAAAGAGAGAGATAGAGAGTGAGTCAATGGATCAAGCGCAACAACAAGATATGTTTCGAGGTTCGAGCACCCAGCTCTACATCCCCGCCTTCGACACATGAAGGATTTCTAATCCACTAGCTAGTCCACAAAGAACTCTCACAAGGAGTACCCAACTCCTCTCTTTACAACCACAAACTCCTTCTTGAGGCAAGCTCCAATCCACAAAAACAATCACCTCACAACTTGAGGGATTAGCACAAAGCAAACAAGGATCATCTCACTACTTGAGGGATACAACCCAATAGCACACCCTCCTCAACACAATGAGGGAAAGGCACAAAGCCAAGCTAAGTTAGGTTTATAACTTGGTGGTCTAACAAACAACCACAAACAATTTCTTTCTCCCACACAAAGATCCTATAGAAGAGATAGTAG
Organism: Agave tequilana; assembly: GCA_038442645.1. NCBI lineage: Eukaryota > Viridiplantae > Streptophyta > Magnoliopsida > Asparagales > Asparagaceae > Agave > Agave tequilana. The sequence goes on along the minus strand of JAVJIF010020870.1, from coordinate 26,034 downwards.
ATTTTAGCTCAAGTGTGGAGAAAACCAATGGAATGGAAATCAAAATCACAAGAAAAATTCTTGGGAAAAACTGAAACCAAGATATAGAAGGTGAATCAAAACTCTTTTCCCAAAAACCCTTTTCTTTGGTTTTTCAAACCCTAGCAAAAACTCCAAATAGATTGTTCAATATGAGTTCAAAAACTTCTTTTGATTGCTGTGAAAACACCAGAGAGTAGGAAAAAATTCGCACAAAAATCTTAGAGAAAACTGACCATTAATGGGGTATTTATAGCCCAAGAAAATATAGTCGTTGGCAGCAGAAACTGTCAAAAATACACTACCGGTCGACCGTCCAACGGTCAAATTTTGCCCGTTGGCAGCTACCGGTCGACCGCCCGGTCGACCGAAACAAACAGAGACTGGCCTGTATGCAGTCGGTCGACCGTGCGGTCGGCCGGCCCAATAGGCAGCCAGCGTGCAAGTATCCGTGCACGTCGGTCGACCCGAACGGTCGACCGGCTACTTGGTGCGGCCGACCGTTCGGGTCGACCGACCTAGCCTGGCAGAGACTGTTCTGGTCAGCAAAAACATGATAAAAATAATTTAAAACTTCTTGTTAATCTTGTAAAAATCCCCAAAATAGTTTTAACATTTTGCATTGATATATAAACATGTGATATAAATTTCAACTCAAATATCATGCAATTTGAACTATTTTTGTTTCTTACAATATTTTCCCAAAATCCAAAAACTGTATTTTCTAAAACTTAGATTTTTGAATAGAAAATACATTTTGTCCAAAACTTATCCAAATACAAAAATATATATATATCCATGTTTTTGTCATTAATTCCAAAATATGTTTTGTTAAAATACTAAAACATAAAACACATGAAATAGACTATCAAACTAAGTTTGTCTAAGAAGATGAAGCATGCATGTATATAGAACAAATCTAATATACATTAAACCATGTAAACTTATTTTGATCTATCTATTCATGAAACCAAGATCGGTTAAACCAAAAACGGAAAAACCGAAAACCAATATTTAAAACGTGAAACGTGTGTGTTGTGAACTTGAGCATATCATACTATTCTAATCTTTACAATTTGGATCTAAACACAAAACTAAAAACTATGGTACCGATGTCTTCTGTAGAGCGCAATCTCCAAGCCGACTCGATCCAAAACTCTTTGATCCACCGAGCAAGTGCTATATATGATCTTTGACGCTCGGGCTCTTGAATCAATATGTGAAAGCTTCCAAATCATCTTGTTGAAGCTAATCACCAACTAATAACTTGATTAATGATCTGAAACTAAAATCACAAGATTATTAGTACACATAACTACATGAGTTAATCATCATCAAAACTAGAGTGGAAGGCCTTTGGGCCAACAGTTGAATAAGCAAGTTGAATCTCCTTTGATTGTCACTTCAAGGATGAATTACACACTCATTTTTACTCTTCTCTCTTTGCTGGTCTAAACTAAAAAAGTAAAATGAGATATAATTTCTCAAAACTATCTAAAAATAATCTTTAAACTCTAAAAATGAATAAGAATTTTAATCCTAGTCTTCGGTCCCTTCTTCAGTAAACTTTCTGCCTTTTATAGGCAAAAACCTAGAGGGGGGTGAATAGGTGTTAATGCTAATCTAATGACCTTTTTAAACAAGTATGAAAAATGATGCAACGGTCACTCAAAATAAGAAATTGAAGCCGAATTCCCCGTGAAGGGCTCTAAAACTTCTCCTCTTTGATTCCTCTAGATTATGAGTTGAGGCGCGTAATTGCTTTCTTGTTGAGATGAGTAAAGACCGGAAAATGCAAGAAATGAAATAGATGCTATAATGAAGTGCACACAAGATATATCACAAGAAAGAAATGTAAAGCAATAAAGAAGCAAAATGGAAATCAATCGCAAACACAAAGGATTTATTTCGAGGTTCGAGCCACCGCTCTACGTCCCCGCCTTCACCACCGTGAAGGGTTTCCACTATATCCACCGAGGAAATTACAAGGTCTACCGAAGACCGGAGTACCGAACTCCACCAATTACAATCCTCTACCGAAGAGGGATCTCAACACAAGAAGGAACAAGTATCCAAGTGATCAACAAGGGATCACAAACTTCTCTTTTACAACTTCCTTATAGAATAAGGAGGATTTTTGGCTCAAGAAGTGTAGTGAGAAAAATTCAGTTGTAAAGTAGTTAAAATTTGCTTGAAACACAACTGAAATAAGTAACCAAGAATGCACTAGAAAATTGAATGCTTTGAAAAACTTTTCTTTCTTTTGAAACTTGAAAACAATGGGTATTTTTCTTGTATTTTGTAAGTGACCAATCCCCTCTATTTATAGGGATTAGAGGAAATCTAAACATGATTAAAACTAGCTTATTAGGTCAGAAAGTAGCCCCCAAAATTTCAGAAATAGCTGACACACGAATCCCAATCAAATCCAAAGAAGAAATCTCTGAAAACTAGCCGTTATGGCTGCCGGTCGACCGGCAGTCCATTTGGCAAACTAGCCGTTGGACTCGGTCGACCGGTCGGTTGACCGGCAGTAGAAAGAAAACATCTCTTTGTTCTGTCGGTCGACTGGCCTGGTCGACCGACAAAAACCCGAGAGCAAACTGGTTTCAGTCGGTCGACCGTTCCGGTCGACCGACAGACGTGCACAAACATGCACGCCCTGACCACAAGGCTCGGTTGACCGGCCCGGTCGACCGATCAGGCCTGAAATGGACCGGTCGACCGGCCCGGTCGACCGAAAGGCCTGAAACAAGATTTTTATAGGAAATTTTTTGAACTTTGGAAAATTTTCAAAATAATTTTGTAGGGATATATGACTAAGTATCATGCTATAAAGATAGGTATACATGATATAAACAAGATATAAATTTTTAAAATTTTGAGTCATGTATATCTATCAAGGCATGAACCTAAATCAAATACCAAAAAAAAATCGTATTTTGGAAAGTGATGGGGTGTGTGTGTTTTCTTGAGCCAACTTAACACAACCTCATTCTTTAACAACTAACTCTTACATAGGTTCTAGGTGACTACAAGGTCTTCAAGTAGGCTTCTCCATATGCGATCATGAATAGTTTGATATCTTGAACCCGAAATGAACCAACTTGAGTCAAAACAACCTTCCTTTAGGGAAGACACTTCATGAATCCTTAGAACCCTGAAACACACTTAAATACTAAAAAATGATTAGTACAGATAACTATATATGTTTTGTAATCATCAAAACTCAAAAACCGTTGATTGTAACCTTGGGCCAACAATCTCCCCCCTTTTGATGATGACAAAACATATGAGTTATTTACTTAAAAAATGGGAAAGGAGCTTGGAAGCTCCCCCTCAAATCATGCTATATAAATGAAATGGCTATATACATAAAAAAATAGAAAATAGAAAACTTTTTGCTCAAAATGCTTAACTCAAAAACTAACCTTTTACAACTCAAAAACCAAAGCTCAAAAGTAACAAGTGATAACTCAAAACTCAAAACTCAAAAATTCAAAACTCAAAACTAACAAGTTATAACTCAAAACTCAAAAATTCAAAACTCAAAACTAACTTGTTATAACTTATCTCAAAAACTATAAACTAACTTTTCTCCCCCTTTTTGTCATACATCAAAAAGGGTAAAAAAAATTTTCTTCATGATTCCATAACACAAATATTCAATTCACCACAAATAAAGGAAAATCTAGCATAGTCTAGTGGTTTTGTAAAAATATCGGCAAGTTGAAAATCGTTAGAAACATAATCAATATCAATATCACCTTTCTCGTAATGATCTCTAAGAAAGTGATACCGAATGTCAATGTGCTTAGCTTTACTATGTTGATTTGCATTTTTAGTCATATGAATAGTACTAGTATTATCACAAAATATTTTAATATGGTCAAAATGCAAATCATAGTCAAGGAGAGTATGTTTCATCCAAAGAACTTGTGCACAACAAGCTCCGGCCGCAACTCTCTGCCTCGGCGGTTGAGAGGGCTACCGAATTTTGCTTTTTTGAAGACCAAGAAACAAGACAATTACCAAGAAATTGACATGTTCCACTTGTACTCTTTCTATCCACTCTACAACCCGCATAGTCGGCATCCGAAAAACTCGTCATGAAAAATTGTCCGGTCTTCGGATACCACAAACCCATTTCAATTGTGCCCTTAAGGTATCTAATAATGCGTTTTACCGCAATCAAATGGGACTCTTTAAGACACGATTGAAATCGAGCACAAAGACATACACAAAACATAATGTCCGGCCTACTAGCCGTCAAATACAACAAGCTACCAATCATGCTACGGTAAAGCTTAATGTCTACACTTGTACCTTGTTCATCCTTGTCAAGCTTTATGGTAGTTGCCATGGGAGTTTTGCTTGTTTTAGCCCCTTCAAGCCTAAATCTTTTGATAAGTTCCTTCGTGTACTTAGCTTGATTGATGAAGATCCCATCCTTCCTTTGCTTGATTTGGAGTCCAAGGAAGTAGTTAAGCTCACCCATCATAGACATCTCGAATTCTTCCTTCATGCATGATTCAAAAGCTTGGCAAAGATTTTCATTAGTAGAACCAGATATGATATCATTCACATATATTTGAACTATAAGTATATCATTTTCAACATGTTTTGTGAATAAAGTAGCATCTATTTTTCCTTTCTTAAAACCATTAGAAATTATAAAAGGGAAAGTCTTTCATACCAAGCCCTAGGGGCTTGTTTTAAACCATAAAGAGCTTTGTCAGGTTTGAAAACAAAATCCGGATGTGTAGGATTAACAAACCCGGGGGTTGTTCAACATACACCTCCTCTTCAATAAATCCATTTAAGAAGGCACTTTTTACATTCATTTGAAAAAGCTTAAAATCTTTATAAGAAGCAAATGCAAGTGTCATCCGTATGGCTTCAAGCCGTGCTACGGGTGCAAAAGTTTCCTCAAAATCGATACCTTCGACTTGAGTGTAACTTTGGGCAACTAACCTAGCTTTATTCCTAATAACATTTCCCGACTCATCCAACTTATTCTTAAAGATCCACTTAGTACCAATTGTTGGTCTATCGTGGGGCCTAGGAACAAGATGCCAAACTTGGTTGCGCTCGAATTGATTGAGCTCCTCTTGCATGGCTAGCAACCAATATGAGTCGCCCTCGGCTTCGAGGATGTTCTTGGGTTCAAAGTGAGAAATAAAAGCATAGTGTCCACAAAAGTCATGAAGTTTAGAACGAGTAGTTACCCCTTTAGATAATTCACCTATAATAAGATCCTTGGGATGATGTGGATTGTATCTCCAATCTTTTGGAAGAGGTTGAGTAGGCTCCACTTCAACTTCTTGAATTTCATTTCCTTGAGCCTCATTTTCTTGAACTTCATTTCCTCCATCATCCTTTGGCATGTCTTCAATAGTAGGTGAGTCCTTCAAAGTAGCTCTCTCCATGTCTTTATTTAGGGAATCTATTTCTACAACATTCTTAACAAACACATTAGATTCCTCAAACTTTACATGTATAGATTCTTCAATAGTCAAAGATGACTTATTGAAAACTCTATAAGCTTTACTAGTATTAGAATAACCGACAAAAATTGCTTCATAAGATTTTGCATCAAATTTACCTAAATTGTCTTTAGTATTCAAAACAAAACATTTACAACCGAAAACCTTAAAGTAAGAAACATTTGGCTTTCTAGAAAAATAGATCTCAAAAGATGTTTTTTGAAGTATTTTTGCATAAGAAAACTCTATTTGATATATAACAAGATGTGTTAACGGCCTCGGCCCATAGATAATGAGGGAGACCATATTCATTTATCATTGTCCTAGCCATCTCTTGTAATGTCTGATTTTTTCTCTCAACGACTCCATTTTGTTGTGGAGTTCTAGGACAAGATAGTTCATGCTTAATTTCATGTTCTTCACAAAAAGTGGTAAAGGGTTAGTTATTGAATTCACCACCTCTATCACTTCTTATTCTTAAAATAGAAGAATCTTTTTCCTTTTCAACTCTTTTCTTAAAGGCTTGAAAATATGAAAAGGCTTGATTTTTGTGTTCTAAAAAGAAACCCATGTAAAACGCGAGAAATCATCAACTAAAACAAAAGCAAAACGATTCCCACTTAGACTTTTGGTTTGAGTAGGACCAAACAAATCCATATGGATCAATTCCAAGGGACGTGATGTCATGATATCCTTGATTGACTTGAAAGAGGACTTGGTTTGTTTCCCAAGTTGGCACGCATCGCAAATGCGGTCCTTTTCAAAGTTCAAGTAAGGAATACCTTTCACCATTTCCTTGTTATTTAATCTAGATAGATGGTCAAAAGAAATGTGGCCTAATCTTCTATGCCACAACCAAGAGTCATCATCGAGGGCTTTCAAACAAGTAGCATTGCATAGCATATTAGACATGTCAATCATGTATACATTGCTTTCATGAAATCTGGAAAATATACATATGTTGGACAGTCTATCAATAACTTTACAAGCTATATTATCAAAACAATATCAAAACCTTTGTCACAAAGTTGACTAACACTCAAGAGATTATGCTTGAGGCCATCAACTAAAACAACATTTTCTATTAAAGGAGAAGTACCAAGTTTAACATTACCAATACCAATGATTTTTCCTTTGGCATCATCTCCAAAGGTGACGGTGGCACCTTCATGGTATCTTGATAGGGTTGCAAAGTTGTTGATATCCCAAGTCATGTGCCTTGAGCAACCACTATCAAGATACCACAATCCTTTACGTCGTTAGGCCTTAGAATGTACCTACATCATTTAACAAATTTGTTGACTTTGGTACCCAAATTTTCTTGGGTCCTTGAAAGTTAGTATTCCGAACCCAAACATTATTATGTGAAGCATTAAGCCTATCATAGCAAAATTTAACCAAATGACCTTTACGGCCACAATATGTGCATGAAAATACTTTACCATACATGTATGCATGATGTGTGTGTTGAGTGTGGGCATGTTTAGGGTGTTTCGCATGATGTAAAGGTTGTGATTTATGAGCATGGGCAAGAATAGCATGTGAATGTTTCTTAGGGACTTGTTTCTTAGGAAACATAGCCTCTAGTCTATTCTTATCAAATTCACATTTTTTTAAAACAACTCCTAATGAATCAATTTTCTCTTTTAGCATGGAGATTTCATTTTCATCAATTTGTGAAAATTTACCTTTGCAAGATATTTTATAGTTCTCAAAGTCTTTTTTGTGTAGAAACAAGAGTAGAAAGTAATTCCTCCTTTTCTTTTGAAAGAGTGAAAACTTTGTGATTTAGAGATTCATTTTCCTTTTTTATTTTCAAATATTTCTTTTTAAGAAAATCATAGTTATGAGAAAGTTCTTCAAAAGCTTCTCCTAGTTCATCCATGGATAGCTCATAATCAATGGAAGTATTGGGAGTTACCTTGCTTGTGCTTTCATTGGCCATGAAGCACATGTTGGCGGTGTCGACTTCTTCATCGGATTCACTCTCCGAATCCCAAGTAGCCTTTAAAGCTTTCTTTTGTATGGCTTCTTGGAGGTGGAGGGCTTGACTTTATCCGGACATTCCGCAACAATGTGACCCGACTTTTGACAATTAAAGCAAATAATTTTCTTCTCTTCTTTACCTTGTCATCTCCTTCTATTTTGAAACTTTTCCTTGTTGTACATTCTCCGAACGTTCTTTACAAGAAGTGAAAGCTCTTCATCATCTTCTTCTTCATCATCGTCGTCGGAGTAGTTGGAAGAACTCTTGAAGGCAATAGCTTTCTTCTTGGAAGGAGCCATTTCTTCTCTTGCTTTTCTTTCCATCTCATGGGTCTTGAGGTTCTGTTGACTGATTTTTCCTGCACACAAAAATTAGAATATTAGATTAAGAATAGATCGTGCTAGGAATCAGTTCTAATCCGCGGTAGCAGGGCTATGCGGGTCGTGATCCTCAAGGAGGGACTAGCGATGGAAGCGTTTGTAAGATTCTCTAAAGTTTTTATCTTTTTATTATTAGCAGTGGTGGTATTTACAATGAGTTGTGGTATTTACAATGGATCGAAGAAAAATATGGAGAGAGATGGATTTAATCTACAAAAAAGAAATAAAAAAGAAGAAAAGAAACTTACTTGAGTTGGAGAAATAAGTGAAAACCTAATACTTTCTACCGTTTTTCGGAGGCGTTGAACGTATGAACCTTGGATCGAACTCAGTCCGTTGTCGCATTAGGTCATCAAGCCTTGGGCAAGCATGAGTTGATACGCCTCGAGGAGGAGAACATCGCCATGGAATATCGTTGGAACCCCGATCTTCGGTATACTTATGGTTCGGTAATCGCTTGCATGCTCATCACCAATCACAGAGATGAAAAGAGAAAAAGAAATAGAAAACAAGAATAAAAGTAAAACATAGAAATAAGAAACAAAACAAAATAATACCTTTATTGCTTTAATCCATGGCAGAGAAGAGAAGATACATCAGTGTCACCCTCAATATAATCATCTCTCTCTCTCTTTAAAATAAAAAGAAAAGAAAATCTAACTACAAAGGAAGAAACCCTAGAAAAAACCTAACTTTGGCCCTTGGCTCGCCTCTGGACCCTCTGTACATTGACAATGCAGGTGATATTTATAGGGCAGAAGACCACAGAGTCCGGGACGAAACTGCCCACAAAATTTGGGATTTAATCTCATCATTATTGCCGCGGATCCGCGGCTTTTGCCGCGGTTCCGCGGCAATCTGGTGGCTTCTGGCCACGCGCTTTGGCGCGTGGCCTCTCCTGGTCCGTCCATAGGGGCGCCTGCTTCTGGAATTGTAATCCTGGCCTTTTAAATCTGGATTTTCGAGATAACTTGGTAATCAAGTTACCCTTAATTCAGATTTCTTCAAATCTTCCTCCCACGAATTTCTTCTTTATCTTGGCCTTTTAATCTGATCCTGCAGGTGTTTAGGGTTGGATAGAAGTCCACCCTTCCCTAAACTTCAATAATTGCAACTCTAGCCCTTGCATAATTGCACTTTGACACTTGATATTTGCATTTTGACTCTTGGGCTTCAAATATGGGCTTTTGGGCTTCATTGGGCTTTATTTATTATTAAATCGATAATTCGAGGCCTGCACAAAATAAATTACAAATTATTAATAAATGTGCAGAATAATATGAATAAATGTGCGAATGCGATGGTATATATGATGATAATTATGCACTTTTGACTACCAATCACACCCCCACACTTATCTTTTTGCTCGTCCTCGAGTAAAACAAAGAAAAAGAAAAAGTTAATCTAACCTAACTCACTTTCGTAGGAATCACGATTGCACTTAGCACGTGCAACAAGCCGTTAAACCTCTAGGTTACCCTAGAGGACGAGTGTTGTCTCGTGAGGGTTTTTCAGCGGATTGCACCCACAAAATCCATAAAAAGGAAAATATTTGAATTATATTGAAGAGACTAAGTAGTCTATAAGTTTTTAGGATCCTCAATTTAATTCATTCTTCAAACCTAGTCTTTATAAAGTCAATTGTTATTCATTTTAGGTAAGGATTAAAATTGAATTTCTAATATAGTCTTTTTCGTTACCAAAAGTCATACGCACCCTTGTGAATCTAGGTATTCCTTAACTTGGACTCTCATGCCTCTTTAGTATTTTTATAACATCATCTAATTTTCTTTCGTGTAAGTATCAAGGCTTCTTGAGGCCCTCATACCTAACTAATTGACTATTAGATGTGTTAATATATATATATATATATATATATATATATATTTTTTTTTTGGCATGTATAACTCATCTAATTTTCTTTCGTATAAGTATCAAGGCTTCTTGAGGCCCTAATACCTAACTAATTGATTATTAGATTTGTTAGTACATTTAAGTAATTTTTCCTTAGTTCCCTCGGACTTTCTAATCCACCTATGTAGCGAACTTAAAGTCGGTGGCTCCCAAACCAGTCGGCTTTAGGGCACCAAGTGAGAAAACACCCCGCGGACTCAAATTCGAGTGAATTAGGCCCCAAAACTAAGGACTTTATTTTATTTACTCACCTTTAGGCATGAATACTTATGCTTCTTGAGGCACATGTATCAGCTTAATTGGTGAATTATTTTTTTTTTTTCTTTTTTTTTTTTATTATTTTTTTTTTATGAGGCACAAGGTCTTTGTCTTAGAATCCTAGATATGCATTTGGTATGCACATTTCATTAAGGTAAAAATCAAGACTAATTATTTATTCAATTTCTCTCCTATACCTAAAAATTAAACAATTTATTTATTTTGACCAAGTTTTTAGAAATCCTAATCATGATTTTCCTAATCCTTAAAACTAACTTAGATTTCTTTCAAAAAATAAGTCAAAATATTTCCTTTTTATAACAATTTTTTTTTTTTAAATTTTTTTTTTTTTTTTATTAGCAAATTTTTTTTTTTAGTTTTTACCTATGTTAGTATGTAGTAAAGCCCACCCCCACTTATCTCATGCATTGTCCTCAATGTATGAAATGAATGCATATATGCATGAAAAAGAACAAGGAAAGCGGAAGTTACCTTAGGGTGGTGGTTCCGGAGGTGGTCTAATTGGTCCACGAAATGCGGCCCAATCAAGATAACAGATAATTTGGTGGAACCCACCAGAAACTTTCCTTACATAACCCACTAAATATATGTATAATCATTTTTTAGAATTTTCACCCCATCAAATTTCCAAATTTCATAATAAATTTCAGAGTTAATTGTCTCAACCTCCTTGTCCCAAAATGGAGAATGAAAGGATGGAATTATTGACTTGGACATTATAGGTGCGGGAACGAATACTGACTCAGGGAAGAAGCTCAAATCAAGTAAGGGCTCAGGAGTCGGGCTAAGTTCGAGAAGTGGGTCCAAGTCAAAAAATTGAAACTCAAGTCCACAATCATCTTCCCACATGGAATGTGACTCAATGGTGGTGATTCAAGTTCAGGAATGATAGATGTGGGAATCAAAACTGACTCTAAAATATTACCTAAGTCGGGTAACAAAACAGGAGTCAATAATGATTCAGGAATTTGAACTTGATCATAGATTTGAGAATCTAGGTCACATTCGAGTTCTAATTCGGGAAAGGAAAAACTTGCCAAATTATCAGAATTTGAAGTTTCGGCAAGTTCACAAGATGGTACTGGATTAGAAACTTGTTGTTCCAAGCAACTTGGTTCGTCGGCTCTAATCAAGTGGTCATCGATATCAGAATCAGCCGGCCGGTGTAAGCATTCCATCAAATCTATGTCATGATCACGGGCTAATTTAGCCTCAGTCATGGCAGCTAGCATCCCTTCATAGTCGATAGGTGCTTCTTGTTGAAAATAGGAAGGGTACTTGTGATAAAGTTGTGAGTCGGTGGACTCACGTATCATCATGTCTAAATTGATGGTGAATTTTGCTTGGACTTATTTCTACTCATCATTTCCCAGATAGATGGATTTCTATTCTGAATGGGTGGATCTGAGTATGAATTTGGGAAAAATGTGGACTAGATGGATATGGAGGACAATTTGGTTGAGAATTAGACTCGGGGGACTCGAAACCCCATGAACTCTGTGACGAGTTGAAATTATTATGAAAGTTATAGTCATAAGATGGGGGGTGTGGGTTATACTCATTCGGATAAGACCATTCCGGCACACTAGATTGGTCAAAGTTAGGGTATGCCGGGTTGGTAATATCCGAATAATAGTTAGGGGTGTAATATGGATTAAAATTGGAATTATTATTATATGCCATATCACACCAACACAAACGAAACAAACAAATAAACAAACAAAAAAAAAAAAAAAAAATTCTAACCTAAGTTAGGGTAGACTTATGACCTAGACGACTCCTAACTGGTTAGACCGTCCACGGGAGGTCGGGTGTAGACTTTGACCACAAGTTAATCAGCCAGGTCGGGGCAAGAATGGTGGGAGGTTTTCCGTCAAAGACGTTCCTTAATTAAATAACCACCACACTTCGGGCTTTCGGCCCTCAATCCCCTTCCTAGACACTGATTTGGCAGGAGTCAACTTCCAACACCGTTCCCCCTTAGGATAATCTCCTATTGAGTCCGAGATGTCCCTAGGGCCAACGTCTACTCTTTTTTTATGTTAGGCTTGGGTTAGTGAGTGCTCGGGATATGATTTTTGGGCTAAGGAAGGGTGATGAAATCCCCACCTTATCTTGTTAATGGGTTATGCCCTTAAGATGAATTAGTGCAAGTGTACAAGATAAATAGATAAGAATCACTCAAAGCAGAAAATCAACCAAGAGATGAATCCTATTCTACATGCAATGCGTACGTACCTTGCCTCCAGCACTCTTCAACAGTAAATAAAAATAATTGAAAAGACACGTGCCTAATATGCAAACGTCTAATCAACTTTTAACGATTACAACCAATTTTTTACTGTTGATTAAATTAGCAGGTATATGGTGAATAATACAGAAAGTTAAGTACTGCAGAAGCTGTATTTTGCAGAGCTGAAGAGCCTGCAGAAAATTGGTTAGGAGTCAACTCCTTTGTGCCGCGTTTGCGCGGCTTTTGCCGTGGGAACGCGGCACTTTGGAGGGATCCTGGGCTCTGCTTTCTTGAGCAGAGTCCCAGGTCCACTTATATGTCACTGCAGTTGCCAAAATATTGTTTCTTCACCTGTAACCTGCAACAGAAAAGAATAAAGAATAAGTTAATAATTAAAATTTTTTTGTTTTAGAGATAACTTACCGTCCCTCCCCGGCAACGGCGCCAATTTGTTGACTTTTTTTTCCTGCACACAAAATTAGAATATTAGATTAAGAATAGATCGTGCTAGGAATCAGTTCTAATCCGCGGTAGCAGGGCTATGCGGGTCGTGATCCTCAAGGAGGGACTAGCGATGGAAGCGTTTGTAAGATTCTCTAAAGTTTTTATCTTTTTATTATTAGCAGTGGTGGTATTTACAATGAGTTGTGGTATTTACAATGGATCGAAGAAAAGAATATGGAGAGAGATGGATTTAATCTACAAAAAAGAAATAAAAAAGAAAAAGAAAACTTACTTGAGTTGGAGAAAATAAGTGAAAACCTAATACTTTCTACCGTTTTTCGGAGGCGTTGAACGTATGAACCTTGGGATCGAACTCAGTCCGTTGTCGCATTAGGTCATCAAGCCTTGGGCAAGCATGAGTTGATACGCCTCGAGGAGGAGAACATCGCCATGGAATATCGTTGGAACCCCGATCTTCGGTATACTTATGGTTCGGTAATCGCTTGCATGCTCATCACCAATCACAGAGATGAAAAGAGAAAAAGAAATAGAAAACAAGAATAAAAGTAAAACATAGAAATAAGAAACAAAACAAAATAATACCTTTATTGCTTTAATCCATGGCAGAGAAGAGAAGATACATCAGTGTCACCCTCAATATAATCATCTCTCTCTCTCTTTAAAATAAAAAGAAAAGAAAATCTAACTACAAAGGAAGAAACCCTAGAAAAAACCTAACTTTGCCCTTGGCTCGCCTCTGGACCCTCTGTACATTGACAATGCAGGTGATATTTATAGGGCAGAAGACCACAGAGTCCGGGACGAAACTGCCCACAAAATTTGGGATTTAATCTCATCATTATTGCCGCGGATCCGCGGCTTTTGCCGCGGTTCCGCGGCAATCTGGTGGCTTCTGGCCACGCGCTTTGGCGCGTGGCCTCTCCTGGTCCGTCCATAGGGGCGCCTGCTTCTGGAATTGTAATCCTGGCCTTTTAAATCTGGATTTTCGAGATAACTTGGTAATCAAGTTACCCTTAATTCAGATTTCTTCAAATCTTCCTCCCACGAATTTCTTCTTTATCTTGGCCTTTTAATCTGATCCTGCAGGTGTTTAGGGTTGGATAGAAGTCCACCCTTCCCTAAACTTCAATAATTGCAACTCTAGCCCTTGCATAATTGCACTTTGACACTTGATATTTGCATTTTGACTCTTGGGCTTCAAATATGGGCTTTTGGGCTTCATTGGGCTTTATTTATTATTAAATCGATAATTCGAGGCCTGCACAAAATAAATTACAAATTATTAATAAATGTGCAGAATAATATGAATAAATGTGCGAATGCGATGGTATATATGATGATAATTATGCACTTTTGACTACCAATCAGGTTCCCAATGAGACCTATAAGTTCCACCTCTTCCTTATCATTTAGTTCCTTCAAGGTAGTGGCTTTGACTTCCCAAGATGGAGGGAGTGCACGGATGATCTTCCTTACGCTTTGGTCGTTGTCAATGACGTCACCTAAAGAAGAAGGTCCATTAGTAATCTTTGTAAATTTAGTAACCATATCATCTATGGTTTCATTCTCTTGCATAGAAAAATTTTCATATTGGGAACGAAGAAGGTCAATTTTTGCCCTCTTAACTTGTGAAGTCCCCTCATGAGTGACAAACAAGTGAGTCCAAATCTCATATGCGGATTTGCAATGAATAACTCTAGAGATATCATCATCATTAAGGGCTTGAAGTAAGGCATAGTGTGCCCTAGCATTAGCATCAAACTCTTTTGTGTCAATATCGGACCAAGTGTCCTCATCACCGGTGGGTGCACTAAAGGTTTGGTCACCGCCTTTGCAACCCGACTTCCTAGGGATTGCAAAAATACGGTTATCTTAACCTTCCATATGGGAAAGTTAAGGCCATTAAACTTTGGTGGGGTCTTAATTCCTTCGGCCATTCTTACTAAATGAAATGAGGATGAAAAATGAATATTATGATTAGCAATAAAGGATCTCTCTAAGGTTGTTAAGTCAAGAGCCTAGAGACCAAAGCTTTGATACCAATTGAAAAACACCTAGAGGGGGTGATTAGGTGTTAATGCTAATCTAATGACCTTTTTAAACAAGTATGAAAAATGATGCAACGGTCACTCAAAACAAGAAATTGAAGCCTAATTCCCCGTGAAGGGCTCTAGAACTTCTCCTCTTTGATTCCTCTAGATTATGAGTTGAGGCGCGTAATTGCTTTCTTGTTAAGATGAGTAAAGACCGAAAAATGCAAGAAATGAAATAGATGCTATAATGAAGTGCACACAAGATATATCACAAGAAAGAAATGTAAAGCAATAAAGAAGCAAAATGAAAATCAATCGCAAATACAAAGAATTTGTTTCGAGGTTCGAGCTACCGCTCTACGTCTCCGCCTTCACCACCGTGAAGGGTTTCCACTATATCCACCGAGGAAATTACAAGGTCTACCGAAGACCTGATTACCGAACTCCACCAATTACAATCCTCTACCGAAGAGGGATCTCAACACAAGAAGGAACAAGTAACCAAGTGATCAACAAGGGATCACAAACTTCTCTTTTACAACTTCTTTACAGAATGAGGAGGATTTTTGGCTCAAGAAGTGTAGTGAGAAAAATTCAGTTGTAAAGTAGTAAAAATTTACTTGAAACACAACTAAAAATAAGTAACCAAGAATGCACTAGAAAATTGAATGCTTTGAAAAACTTTTCTTTCTTTTGAAACTTGAAAACAATGGGTATTTTTCTTGTATTTTGCAAGTGACCAATCCCCGCTATTTATAGGGATTAGAGGAAATCTAAACATGATTAAATTAGCTTATTAGGTCAGAAAGTAGCCCCCAAAATTTCAGAAATAGCTGACACACGAATCCCAATCAAATCCAAAGAAGAAATCTCTGAAAACTAGCCGTTATGGCTGCTGGCGGCTGTCGGTCGACCGGCAGTCCATTTGGCAAACTACCCGTTGGACTCGGTCGACCGGTCGGTTGACCGGCAGAAGAAAGAAAACATCTCTTTGTTCTGTCGGTCGACTGGCCCGGTCAACCGACAAAACCCGAGAGCAAACTGGTTCAGTCGGTCGACCGGTCCGGTCGACCGACAGACGTGCACAAACATGCACGCCCTGACCACAAGGCCCGGTCGACCGGCCCCGGTCGACCGATCAGGCCTGAAATGGACCGGTCGACCGGCCCGGTTGACCGAAAGGCCTGAAACAGGATTTTTATAGGAATTTTTTTGAACTTTGGAAAATTTTCAAAATAATTTTGTAAGGATATATGACTAAGTATCATGCTATAAAGGTAGGTATACATGATATAAACAAGATATAAAATTTATAAAAATTTGAGTCATGTATATCTATCAAGGCATGAACCTAAATCAAATACCAAAAACAAAACCGTATTTTGGAAAGTGATGGTGTGTGTGTGTTTTCTTGAGCCAACTTAACACAACCTTATTCTTTAACAAACTAACTCTTACATAGGTTCTAGGTGACTACAAGATCTTCAAGTGGGCTTGTCCATATGCGATCATGAATAGCTTGATATCTTGAACCCTAAATGAACCAACTTGAGTCAAAACAACCTTCCTTTAGGGAAGAACACTTCATGAATCCTTAGAACCCTGAAACACTAAAAAATGATTAGTACAAATAATTATATATGTTTTGTAATCCTCAAAACTCAAAAATCGGTTGATTGTAACCTTGGGCCAACAGAGATCCCCTTATCTCCAAGAGATAGCCGCAGAAACACGGCTAAAGCCACGTTTTCACAGCCTGGATGTGGCCATTTGGCCACATCCAGAGAGAGATATTGCTAGCGTTTGGTTTTATCCCCTTTTATCCGACGGATTTTCTGTTTGATATCTTGTATTGGTCTGACCTTCGATAATCCTCAAGCTAACTGATTTGGATTCATACAAAATCGAATTAACCGGCTTTATTTGATGTGATCCTCCCTAATATGCTTTGATCTTCAGCTGGGATCATGGTTATCCTCCTGAATATTTATCCCTTCTTTAATTTAGATTCAAATCAGAATTTAAAACGGCTTTTGGGCTCATTTTCTTTTCCACCTCCATTAGTAATGGCCCTGCCCATTATTATATTAAAATAAGACTAAACAAAATGATTTATAGATAATAAACATGTGAATGTGATAATATATATGCAATATCAATGACCGATCACACCCCCACACTTATCTTTTGCTCACCTCGAGCAAAATATCAAAACTAATCTTAAGAAATTATTGGACCACTTTCGCAGGTCACTCGATTGCACTGAGCATGTGCAACAAGTCGTTAAATCTCTAGGTTACCCCTAGAGGACGAGTTTTGTCTCGTGAGGGTTTTTGATTAGTCTACGATATTGTACTTTTATATCGCATTTTTCTACCGATTTATGAATAAAATATCATTTTTAAACCGTGTTTTGTCTCTTTTGCAGATAATCAAGACTAGAAGGGAAAAAGGGTAATAAGAGCTTAATTAAACCCATTCAGGTAATTAAATTCGGATTTCTTGGAGGCTAACTTAGAGAGTTTCTAGAAAATACATTGAATCTAGACGTTGGCGCGTGTCTGACGAAAATTCGGACGTAAATACCCGAATCCAAGAATACCTGAACGATCCCTGAAGCGAGACAAAACCGCTCGCCAAAATCAGGGACCTAAGTCCCTGGGACGCGTTTCCATGGCCATCTCGGCGAGCCACACGTCGATTTTTGACGCGTGACCTCGTCTCCCTTCTAGAAGCTCCTTTTGACTATATAAAGCCCTGTAGAGACCTGAGATGTAAGTAGATCAGCGATTAGATTAGGTTTTCTCTCTTTTAGTGTAGTGTAGTGTAGGTGTTTTTCTTTTCTTTCTTTTATTTTGTATTTTCATTTTATTTTTAGATCTTATAGTAGGGATGAGTTGATTCAGAGAGAGATAGAGAGATATTGATGTAATAGATGGTGACAATCTATGTAAAAGTGCTCCTTTCTTCTCAATTGTAATCTTTTCCATCTTCTACATGATGCCTAACTAGTTTTTTTCATGAAATCTAATTACTAATCACTAATCATCTAACCTCTTACTTGATAATCTACATGAATCTAATAGCATCTACAAGGCCTTGCTCTTGCAAGAACCATTGATGGCCCACGATGATGAATTTTAACATTCTAACATTCTAACATCAACCACTAACATGCTAACTTACAATGCTAACTTTATTTCATGCTCATCTCTAATTGTTTTGATGATTTAATAGTAGCTTGCATTTGAGTGTGGATGTGTGAATTGAATGTGGAAGAACAATCTTATGAGTCATACTTTGTATCGTCTCTTGAAGCCAAGGATTAGTGATAGCCAAGGATCCATGTGAGGCAACTATTACTAAGATGTTACTATGTTAGTGGAGCAATTAGTAGTTAGTAGTCATGAGATTTCTTTCATAGTTTTCCTCATTCTTTTTACTTTGTTTTTAAAATTATTTTTCAAAACCTTTTTGTCATTTTCCTATCGATATCTTCATCACCTTCTTAGTTCATCATTGTTTTCATCTTTTTCACCACAAGTTCTTTTCTATTTTTGTTTTCCCAGTCACATCCACATCACTTCACTTTTCACTTCATTTTCTTGTTTTATTTTACCGATTCACAACCACTTCTCTTTTGTTTTCTCATCGCCGTTTTATCACCCCCTCCACATATCACTTTTGAATTTCTTTTCCTTTTCTTTTTTTCTCATATCTAACAAAGAAGAAATTGTTAACAACCGACGTGAATAAAAATTGTTAATGCTTCTATCGCCTCTCGTCTCTGTGGATTCGACCCGTTGAGCCAATGCTATAACGGAAGTATTGAGGGAACATTAGCACACACACAATTTTATTGATTTTATAAAACACACATTTTCAAGTGCTTGGTTCTGCCCGATCAAAATTTTGGCGCCGTTGTCGGGGATGGGCATGCTTTTGATTTCACATTTTTTTAACATTTTCTTTTCTGTTTGGGTGTGCAGGGTAGTTTTTACAGAATTTTTACATTGCAGAAGTCTACTTTTTCTTGCCTCTCGCTGCTCTATAAAGCAGAAAGCTTGCTTCTAAACTTTGCTGTGGAAATCAAAGAAAAGCCGCGAAAATGCGGCAATTTTGTGGCAATTGTACTTTATTTTTTGCAGAGAATTTGCAAGTTGCATATATTGTTGCATTCTTCTGCTGATAACTTTGATTACCTACACACTGCAATAATTGAAGAACTAAAATACGGTATTTAGATGCTTTAAAATGTTTTAGACATTTGCATTTATGCATTTATCAAATTTCATTCCAATATACTGTATTTTGTTCTGTTGTTGTGATCTGGATTAAGTCGTACATATGCCATCGCATATAGCATAAGATAAACACGTAAGTGCTTTACTCACTTTGTGTATTATTCTTTTCTATATTGCACACTTGCACGAATAGAACTCAAGGGCAAAAACCATAAGATAAGGTGGGGAAGTCATTACCCTTTCTTAGCCCAAAAATCACCTCCCCACTCATACAACTCAAGCCCTAATAAATTGATAGACGTTGGCCCCTAGGGACATCTCAGACTCATTAAGAGATTGACCAAGGATGAAACTTGTTTGAATTATACTCTTGTGAAATCGGTGTCTAAGGTTGGAAATTAAGAGGTTACGCCTCGAAGATACCGTAGTTTGGCGTAATTAAGGCCCATTGCTTATGAACGGATACCTCCTACCGTATTTTGCCCCTCCCTTAGCTTGTGGTTAGATTATACAACAACCTCCCCCAGGTAATCGAACAGTTAGGAGTTGTCTAGGTCTAGGTCAATCTTAATATAGGCTTGGTTTTGAATTTTTCTTTGTTTGTTTGTTTGCTTTTTCCTTTTTGTTTGTGATTTTTTTGTGAAATGGATCTCCATAATAATTTTTTCAATCCAAATATGAATACATACTTCACATCAACCTCATTGTCGAATAGTTTCAACCCAGCTTTGAAAAATATGACCCAACCAAATAATCTGGATTGGATGTATTCGACTCAATGTAACTCATACCGCTAATCTGATGACCAAAATTTCAAAAATAATTTCAATTCTTCACAGAGTCGATGGGAATTCACCTCCTCTGAGTCTAAATTTCAACCACCTTGTCCACAATTTTCATAATTTTCACAATATTATTTCCCGATTTTGCTTCCTATATTCCTTTTCTAAAACCACCAATTGAAGAAAATTCGAGTTTGAAAAGAGTATAGAAGCCAACATGCAAGAGGTCGAGCGCCAATTTCAGAAAATACTGGCCTTCCCAATTCCACAATATTTTCAAGAGTCTTACTCAGTCCTACCTCTTCAAAATGATCAACCACCCATCTTGGAATTGATTAAGAACTCTTGCGTGAGTCCGAGCAACAATGTCAAAACTTGTTAGACTCACTATCTTCATAATTTTTCAAAAACCAAGATTCCTACACTCTCTTTTTAGACATTCGAAGAAAAATCTGAGCTAGAAAAGAGTATAGAAATCTTGAATGAAACCTGAGAACAACTTTAAAAATCTTTTACCCAGTCTATTGATAAGTTAGAAGCACAACTAAGTCAATTGTTCAACATTCATAAGAATAAGGAAACTCACTCTTATCAACCTTTGACCAATCCAGATATCTCTAACTCTATGAATCTAGACCAGGAATCATATTGTTTTCAAAATAAAGATTCAATTTCAGCACACCCATTTGAACTTGACCAAACTCTAAACTTTAAAAACCACATTGATATTTTAGCAAGTTATCCATTTCTTGAAATTGAACTTGAGAATGAATGTGATTTTGAACCTCAACTTGGTAATTCAATTCTACTTCTTGATTCATTGTTGACTCCGGTATCTTTACCTCACTCAATCCTTTTCTCGGGTCAACATTTGATCCTGTACTAATCCATCGTGAAATTGAATCATCAATCTTTTATGATCAACGAATTAAACTTGACCAATTTCATACTTTTGAATGTCTCATTGAAATTGTCAAATTTTCTTTCAAAGAAATTGAACTCAAACAAGAATGTGACTTCGTCCTCAAATTTATGATCCAGTTCAATTTCTGAATCAATATTGACTCCTATTTTGTTACCCAATTTGAGGAACATTTTAGAGTCAGTTTTGATTCCCATACCTGTCATTCTTGAACTTGAATCACCATTCTTGGAAAGTCAAATTCTGTTGTGGGAAAATGAATGTGGACTTGAATTTCAACTTCTTAATTTGGACCCTATTTCTGAACCAATTTTGACTCCTGAACCTTTACTTGACTTAAGTCAAATTACTGAGTCAGTATTAGTTCCTATACTTTCTGAGTTCAAATCAATCATTCCATCTTTTCACACTCCATTTTGGGACAAGGCTGTTGACAAGAATGGCTCTGAAATTATTTTTAAAATATGAAAATTAGATGGGTAAAATTCTTAATAAAAATTTTCATATTTTATATTATTTTTTTTATTTATAGAGGTTATTGGTGGTTTCTTGAGAACTCAACGCAATTTGAATTGGGCCGTATTTCGTAGACCAATTAGACAGCCACTAGAACTACTACCTTGAGGTAATTTTTCTTTCCCTCTCTATTTTTTTCATGCATACGTACATTCACGATGCATTGAGGACAATGCATGAGATAAGTGTGTGTGTAGGGGGGGCTACTAACGTAGAGTTTTTATATTTTCTTTCTTTTTTACTTTTTTTTAGGATATTCTTAGAAAATTTCTCTTTTTGTATAGGAATATTCCCTTTCTTTAAAAACTTTTTGAAACAAGAGACAAAATTTTAATCTATTTTCAAAAAAATTAAGATGATCCTATAAATTAAGGAAGGCTTAATTATGACATCTTAAACCTAGTCGAAATAATGGATCTTGTTTAAGATTATGGGCTAAGTAAGATAGATTGAAAAGATAATTTTATCTTGAATTTTTTTGCCTTAGATAGTATGCACTTCACGCTTACACATTTTTGGGATGGAAACAGAGACCTAAAATGCTATAAAGTAAATATAAATAAAAGACAAAAATATATATCATATATATAAAGAAAAAATCAGCTGGATAACTATGCCTCAAGAAGCATGATTATTCACGCCTAAACAGTGGTCATAAGAAGCAAATAATCCCCCTTAATTTTGTGGCCTTCTTTACTCGAGTTCTTAAACCCGAGGGATGTTTTCTTATCTGGTGCCCAAGACCGTCTGGTCTGGGAGTCATCGGTTAAATGATCACTATCCGGGTAAACTAGAAAACCTAAGAAAACTAAGGGAATAATATATATATATATATATATATATATATATATATACACACACACACACACACACACACACATAAATAAATGGCTTGATGGTTAGAGTTGAAATCCCAGAAACTTTCACTATCACAAAGTGCATATTATCTATGTTTTATGAAAGATATAATATTCAATTCAATTTTGAATTCTTACCTTAATTGATTACAAGTTCTTGCATATAGACTAAGTTTAAGGAAGGATAATTTTTTGTGGACTTATGATCTTAAATCGCTTAAATTTTTGCAAAAATATTTTGAAAACTTGTCTCTCTTTCACAATGCATTTTCAAACCACTAACATGTGCCTTCTTTCTTTATGGATTTTGTGGGTGCAATCCGCTGAAAACCCTCAGGAGACAACACTCCTCCTCTAGGAGAAATCTAGAGGTTTAACGGCTTGTTGCACACGCTCAGTGCAATCGCGTCACCTGCGAAAGTGGTGTAATAATATTTGTATTATAGTTTTCTTTTCTTGTTTTGCTCGGGACGAGCAAAAGATAAGTGTGGGGATGTGATTAGTTTACGATATTGCACTTTTATATTGCATTTTCCTACCATTTATGAATAAAATATCGTTTCTAAATCGTGTTTTGGTCTCTTTTGCAGATAATCAAGGCTAGAAGGGCAAAAGGCTAATAAGAGCTTAATTAAACCCATTTTGGGTAATTAAATTCGAATTTCTTGGAGGCCAAGTTAGAGAGTTTCTAGAAGATATATTAAATTTAGACGTTGGTGCGTGTCTGATGAAAATTCGAACGCAAATACCCGAATCCAAGAATACCTAAACGGTTCCCAAAGCGAGATGAAAATGCTTGCCAAATTTAGGAACCTAAGTCCCTGGTATGGCTACGAAAACGTGCTTTCGCAGCCATCTTATCGAGCCATGCGTCAATTTTGACGCGTGGACTCGTCTCGTCTTCTAGAAACTCTTTTTGCCTATATAAAGCCCTGCAGAGACCTGAGATGCAAGCAGATCTGCGAGCAGGCTAGATTTTCTCTCTTTTAGTGTAGTGTAGTGTAGGTGTTCTTCTTTTCTTTTCTTTTCGTTTGTATTTACATTTTGTTTTTAGATCTTGTAGTAGGGATGAGTTGATACAGAGAGAGATAGAGAGCTATTTATGTAATAGATGTTGACAATCTATGTAAAAGTGTCTCCTTTCTTCTCAATTGTAATCTCCTCCATCTTCTACATGATGCTCAGCTAGTTTTTTTCATAACAATCTAACTACTAACCACTAATCATCTAACCTCTTACTTAATAATCAACATGAATCTAATAGCATCTACAAGGTCTTGCTCTTGCAAGAGCCCTTGATGGCTCATGATGATGGATTCTAACATTCTAACATCTAACCACTAACAAGCTAACTTGCAATGCTAACTTTATTTTATGCTTACCTCTAATTGGTTTTGATGATTTAATAGTAGCTTGCATTTGAGTGTGAAATGGATGTGTGATTTGAATGTGGAAGAACAATCTTATGAGTCATGCTTTATATCGTCTCTTGAAGCCAAAAATTAGTGATGGTCAAGAATCCATATGAGGCAACTATCACTAAGAGGTTAGCATGTTAGTAGAGCAATTAGAAATTAGTAGCCATGAGTTTTCTTTCATAGTTTTTCTCTTTCTTTTTTACTTTGTTTTTAAAAATTATTTTCAAAATCTTTTTGTCATTTTCCTATCGATATCTTCACCACCTTCTTAGTTCATCATTGTTTTCATCTTCTTCACCACAAGTTCTTTTCTATTTTTATTTTCCAAATCACATCCTACATCACTTCACTTTTCACTTCATTTTCACTTGTTTTATTTTACCAATTCACAACCACTTCTCATTTGTTTTCTCATCGCCGTTTTCATCGCCTCCTCCACCTATCACTTCTGTATTTCTTTTCTTTTTCTTTTTTCTCATTCTTAAACAAAGAAGAAATTATTAACAACTGATGTAAATAAAAATTGTTAATGCTTTTTATCTCCTCCCGTCCCCGTGGATTCGACCCGTTGAGCCAATACTATAGCGGAAGTATCGAGGGAACATTAGCACACATACAATTTTATTGATTTCATAAACACACATTTTCAAGTGCTTGGTTCCGCCCGATCAGTTTTCAGTGGATTATACCCACAAAATCCAAAAAAAAAAGAGAAAGTGTTAGTATTTTCGAAAAGAATTTTAAAAGAGAGAAAATATTGTAGGTACTATTATAAGGCTTAGTAACCTATAAGTTAAAGAAAATCAATTTTTCATTCCTAAATTTTATCTCTATTTAAAAACGTGTTATCAATCAAAATAAGGAGTTAAATTATATTTCTCATCTAGTCTATTACTTTATCCTAAGTCATATGCACCTTCGTGACCGTGAAATTTTGACTAAGGTTCTTTAACTTAAACTCTCATAGCTTATTTATTTATATTTTTGGTGATATTATTCCTTAGTTCTATTAGGCTTTCTAATTTGCCCATATAACGAGCCTATAGTCGGTGACACCCAAACTGACAGTCTTAAGGCACCAGGTGAGAAAATACCCCAAGGACTTAAGCACTCGAGCAAATAAGACCACAAAAGTAAGGATTTTTGTTTATAAAATGTTTCCCCTTTAGGCATGAATATTTATGCTTTATGAGGTAAAAGTACCCAGCTTAATCAAAATATTATATATATATATATTCTTTTTTTCCTTTTTTTTATATAAGGCATAAGAATCTTTGTTTTTGAATCTTAAGTGTGTAAGTGTATAAAATGTGCATATTTCATCAAAGTAAAGATCAAATCTTAATTACTTTTTTCAAATTTTCTTCCTAACCCTGAAAATCAAACAAGTCATATTATTTTGACTAAGTATAAGAATTCTTAATTATAATTCTCCTATTCCTTAAAATTGACTTAATTTCTTATAAAAGATAAGTCAAAAATTTTTTTTTCAAAATTAAATATAAATATATATATATATATATATATATATATATTATATATATTATATTATATTTAAAGTTATGTTGATCATGTTAAGACCCTCCCCCACACCTATCTGATGCATTGTCCCCAATGTATGAAAAAATGTATATATGCATGAAAATGGAATATAAAAAGGTAAAATTACCAATGCACTGGGTCGAAAAGACCAAAGCCGTTTCATTTACCAGCACGGATTCCAAGAAAGGTTTAAGGCGTTGACCGTTTACCTTAAAGTCATTCCATTCTTGGTATCATTGTCTCTACAGCACCATGTGAAAACACGGATTAACAACAAATGGCCCAGTCCATCTTAATTTTAGCTTTCCTAGAAAAAGATGAAGTCTAGAATTATAGAGTAAGACTTTTTGTCCAGAGACAAATATTTTTCTTTGATATATTTATCATGAAAAATCTTAACTCTCTATATTGTGATCTTTGCATTTTCATAGGCCTTATTTCTCAACTCTAATTTGAAAATTTGTAATTTTTGAAGGTCACCGGCCTTATTCAAATCGAAATTTAGCTGCTCTATTGCCCATAAGGGCCGGTGCTCTAACTCAACAGGTAGGTGGCAAGACTTCCCAAAGAATAACATATAAAGAGACCTTAAAATCATCTTGAAAGTGGTCCTGTAGGCCCATAGGGCATCTACAAGTTTGGTGGACCAATCTTTCCGATTTTAGTTCACAGTCTTCTCCAATAAGCTTGATTTGTCTATTGGAGACCTCCCCTTGCCCACTGATTTTAGGATGATATGGTGTGGACAACTTTAGAGTTATGGCATACTTTCACATAAGAGCTTTGAAGAATCTATTGCAAAAATGAGTACCATTATCACTGATGATAGCACGAGGGTTCTGAAGCGCTGAAAATATTCTCTTTCAAAAACTTTATGACAACTTTGTATCATTAGTTTTACTTGGAATGGCTTTTACCCACTTGGACACATAGTCCATAGCAACCAATATATAATGGT
>JAVJIF010020869.1:0-73717 GCA_038442645.1 Agave tequilana | reverse complement strand
TTTCCAAATACTTTGATTTCTCATATACTTGAGCTATCCAATTCTAAATCTATCTTTAGGATTTTGTATTGTGAGAAATTTTGTTTTTGTTCTCTTTAGATCACCAAGAGTTGTTTGCGATCATTTAGATCACTAAGTTGTATTTCTTTCCTTGGCTTGTGCTCCCTCTTGAATAGAGGTGTGAGAGTTGGAGTTGTGTACTCCAAGGTTGTAAGTTGTAATTCCTCAGTGGAGAATCCTGTGTGAAAGATCCTACAGTGGATAGTTGAAATCCTTCTATGTGAAGGTGGAAGTAGAGCAGTGACTCGAACCTCGAAACATATCTCGATGTTTGCGTTTGATCTTCTATCTCTCAACTCTCATCTCTTTATATCCTGCATTACTTTACTTAATTATATTCATATGCTTGATATTATTTGTGTGCTCATACTTGTATTGAACCAAGAGAGCTATTAAAGCGCCTCAACTCATAATTCAGAGGAATCGTGAGGAGTAGTTCAAGAGCCCTTCACGGGAATTCAGACTCACTCTTAGTTACACATGGTGTGTGTTAAGCTATTAATTTTTAATTCTGTATTATTTATCTTATATTAGCACTACACCTATTCACCACCCTCTAGGTGTACTTTCAATTAATATCAAAACTAGCGCTCCTGATATTCGGTTTGACCACCTAAGAATATGATCCTTTATTGCTAATCTATTATTTGCTTTACACACATATTGTTTATACTCATGCATTTTCTTACTCCACTCATCTATGATGTTTCTAACATCGATATGTGAAAGTTTAAGATGAGTGCTTACCTTAAAACCATACGCTGCATGTTTATCTTTCCACTACTAAAAAATCTATGTTGGTAATGGCAAGTACTTAGGGGTTAATGCACAAGCCATGGATGCATTAAAACGCACACTAATTAAAAACTATCTTTCTTTGATTTTTCATTGTGATTCCACTTTGCAATGTAGAACACGTTAACCTCTCCTAAGGAACAAATGGCAAATGTTTTGGAGAGAGAGCCCATAGTGGATGAGTCCGACGAAGCATGCTATATGGTCCAAGGGAATGACTCCCTTGAGGTAACTTTGGATTCTCATCTCGATGACTGTGCTACCTCTTCTAATGATGATAATGTTATGGATGCACATGCATTAAATGATAAGCATTCAATATTTTGTGAAAACTTGCTTTAAATATAAATTTTAAAAAAAGAAGAGTTTAGATTTAAAGAAAGAAATAAAAATTTATTTTCAAAGCTTAATAAGTTTTACAAGAGAGTGTTGAGATTTCAAGTGAAAGGGATGCTGGCCCAAAGACTCATTACTCTAGTTTTAATGATGATTAACTCATGTAGTTATAGTACTAAAGGTCTAGTGTTTAATAAGTTTTAGATTTTTACCAAGATCTTAGTCAGTGTTTAGCTTCAAAAAATTCAAAGTCAAGTTTTGAAGCTAGCACGTGTTGATTCAAGAGCTCGTGCTTCAAGATCGCATCAAGTACTCAAAGAGGAGTCTAGCTCATGGATCAAGTTTGGACCAAGTCAAGACGGAAAAGAAAGATTTTCAAGAGAAGATTTTCAAGACTTGAGTCATGTTTGTAAGTGTTAAGATTTTTATTTTTAGATAAAATGTAAATGATAGATTAGTTATGGATTGCTCAAGCTCATACACATACACACACACAAATATTTCATGTTAAATAGTTTTTTTTTTGAAAAATATAGTTTTGATTTTTGGACTTCAAAGAATACATCTTTATGTTTCAAGATTAGATTTCATCAAAACAAGTTTAAATGGCTTATATGTTTTTGGATTTCATCCATGCACATTATTACTTTATAATGTTTAGAAAAACTTATTTGATGTTCCTAATTCATGGTTTTGACTTTTGTATTTATCAAAACTTATTTTAGAACTTATTGTCAAAAACAAGTATATTTCGTCTTCTTTATGTATTGGATTCTATCCATACATACTTGCTTCAAAAGTGTTTAATATCTTATTTTTGTATTTATATAAGTTTTGAAAAAATCCAGTTTCCATTTAAAAGTTTGTTTTTGAAAAATATGATTTTCAGATTAAGATTTAAATTCTTAACCACAAAAAGAGTTCAAATTGTTTATAATATGTGTTGATTTTTGATCACACATATTTGTACTTCAAAGTATTTCAATGAACCTATTTTTTGTGAAATTTAGGGATTTAATAGAATTTTTATGGTTTTTACAAGTCTATGTTTTTCAATCCTTAAAAAACTTGTTTTGGGCTTCTGATGGTCACCGGTCAGTCGACCGAACCAACAATCGACCGATGTGCACAAAACGTGCACAAGCCCTTGGTCGTAGGACTGATCGACCGTGCGGTCGACCGATCCAGAGAGGCTGCTCTCTGGATCTGGCCCCAGTCGACCGAGCGGTCGACCGACCAAAGAGACCAGCTCTCTGATTTTGGTCATGGTCGACTAAGCGTTCAACCGTTCAGGCATTTGGCCTGGGTGCAGTCGACCGGGCGGTCAATCAACAACCCAACAGTCTGAAATATAACTGTTGGTTGATCTACTGGCCGGTCGACCGACAGGTCATCTCGTCCCCAACGACTAGTTTCTGGACTGCCTATAAATTGAGACTTTTGGCCAGATTTAAAAAAAAGATTTTTTAGACTATTTTTAAGAGCTATTTTACAAAGTTTCTTAGCAAGTTTTAGAGCTTCATTTTCATATCAAAAAGAGA
Organism: Agave tequilana; assembly: GCA_038442645.1. Classification (NCBI taxonomy): domain Eukaryota; kingdom Viridiplantae; phylum Streptophyta; class Magnoliopsida; order Asparagales; family Asparagaceae; genus Agave; species Agave tequilana. The sequence goes on along the minus strand of JAVJIF010020869.1, from coordinate 70,985 downwards.
GTTTATCAAGAGTATTTCTCTTGTGTTTTCAAAATAATTTCTTGAGTTTTTTCTCCACAAATCTATCTTGTTTTTCTCATACAAGCTTGAGCCTTTTTATTGCTATATTCATCCTCTAGGATACTTGTTGTGATAGTTATTTTTATGATCAAGAGAAGTGATCACAAGTGTTCCATCCCTTATATTGGAAAGCTGTAGAGGTGCGGCCTCAACAAGATAGTAAGCTTGCATATATTGTTCTTGTGGGAACAAGTGAGGGACTTACGAGTCTAAGAGTTCTTGAGGGAGCTCGTTGTAGGTGTTGCAGCAGTGAGTAATCTTGTGTGATCGATTTTAGTGAAAATCCTTCATAATAGTGAAGGCGGTGACGTAGAGCAAGTGTGCTCGAATCTCGAAACAAATCTCTCGTGTTTGCGATTGTTTATCTCTCTCTCTCTCACTTGTGTATATATCTTGCTTGCTCTCATTGTCATTATCTTCATATGTTTGATATATAATTGTACTTAATTGATATACTTGCTTGGGTTATTTAATATCTAGCATTGTTTTCATTGTGTATTCACTGCATGCTTGATATTATGCACACTCAAGTATTTAACCAAGAGAGCCAAAGTGCACCTCAATTCTTAATCTAGAGGAATCTTAAGGAGATAGTCCAGAGCTCTTCACTGAAAATTCGGCTACACTCTTTGGTTATACATTGTATGTAGTTTTAGTTTGCATAATAGTTTTAATTCCACATCAGTTGGCATTAAATTAGCTAGTCACCTATTTAGCCCCCTCTAGGTGACCTACAAGGGATTCCTTGAAAATCTAACTCGATATTATTTTAAAAGAAAATGAAATTTTGAAAAATAAAAATGGTTTTGATCATGTTTTGAAGAACAATGATGCTTTATCTTCAAAACTTGAGTTTGTTTTAAAAGAGAATGATTCTTTGAAAACAAATAGTTATGATTTCCACGGAATTAGATTTTGTCTCAAAGGAAAAAGTTTCTTTGAAAAATGATTTAGATTCTCATGTTTGCCATTCTACTATAACTTCATCTTCTGGTGTTTCTAATGCATGCTCCACATTTTCTTCTAATGTTGAAAATGATATATGTACGTCAAAAAAAATGTAGATTGTTTAGGCTCCACTTTGAACCAATGTGCCATGAACCACAAAAGATTGGAATCTATGTTTTGAAAGAAACATGTTCCACATATTCATGCACACTCATCATAACATACACACGCTCATCATGCTCACACATATGATTCTGTATGCTAGAGTGTACACTTATATACATTGTGGTCAAAAGGGCCACCTTGCGAAATTTTGTTATGAAACGATAAATGTTTTAAATTTTGTAAGTAAACATGTTTGAGTTAGGAACAATGCTAACCCAGGAGGATCCAAGAAAGTTTGGGTACCAAAATTCACTCCTATTATATTTGATGTAGGTGTTGGGCTCTCACAAGACGTGAGAGTATTGGTGTCTTGGTGGTGAATGTGTTTGAGCTTGATGGTCACTACAATTGGATGCATCACTATCAAGGAAGTTTTGATGGGAGGACGACCATAGTTTGGAGACTTATAGACTAGTTAAATTGGTTTTGGTCACTATCTCTAACTCTTTATTTTTGTATGCATGCTTTCTTGAGCATGTCTTGGTTTTCATGTTCATTATGGTTAAATGCAGTATTTATCAGACTTGTGATATACATAAATGGTATTTGAGATACACCCATGTTTATATAGATTCATATTTTTTTGTTCTCAGTATTGTTTAACTATTTATGCATATCCTTGTTATAATAGTATTTACATTTACACCAATGATTTCATTTGTGTTTCAATCATGTTTTGGTGTTTTTGTCTTCATGTTGTAGTTTTCATTAAAACTTGTGTTTATACTTATACAAATAGAGAGCTACACTTGATTATTATGTTTGAGTGCTTCATTGCTCATATGTGCTAATTATATGTATTTGTATAACCTAATTTTGATGATTCTTATATTTATACTTGAATTCTCTATTTTGTACATATTTTTTAACTCATGTATATGTAAATTTTGTTTAAAAATTATATGATATACATGTTCTATTCTTGAGTCACTTGCTTTATATGCCATGTACTATTTTAAAGACTCAATTCATGATTAGGATAAATATGTATGCTTTAATTTTGACAATACATACATATGCCTTGAAGTTTAGTTTTGATGATTTCTTGTTTATGAAAAAGGAATTTTTTTAATTGAGCTTCATTGCCTTATAACAATGATTATATAATGATATGATTTTTGTATACTCTATATTTTGTGTTTACTCATGATTTTGGATTCACGTGAGTGTTGAATTATTGTGTACTTAGCATATTTTCATGCGATATATATTTATTTTTATTTCTTACTTGAAGGATTTCGTACTAGTTTTCAAAATTATCATAAAATTAGTTTCATATTCTTCAATTGGTAGGTTTTTTTAACTATGATAAAATTATCTTCAAATCTTATTTTTGAAAATCCTTACCTTCTAAGAGTGGTTGGTTGGGTGACCATGCCTTGTATGCTCTTATTGATTATCTTTTTAAATATGTGTATGATAAGGGTGGATTGTTATGAGATATACATGATTTCAATGATATTTCATGTTTTGTATACTCATATTTTCTATATATATGCATCATACTTCAATTGATATTTAAATTGATCATACATACATATAGATATTTTCTTATGCTATAAAACATATATGACCATACATGTTTTTAACACAAATTGATTTCATGCTAAACTTAATTCATATTCTTAATGATAATTGGTATCTTTACAAGTTTATGCATTAGTTTCATTGGTATTTCATAAAGGGGGAGAAAAATTCTTGATTTATCTTTCAATTGTATTTACTTTCAATTGAATCTTACTCCCACTATTTATGAAGAAAAATATTTTGTCTTGAAAAATGCTAACATTTTCAATATTGGTATCAATAACCTTCAATTTACATTATTCTCAATATGGTATCATTTCTTTCTATTGGTATCAATTGATAAAAAGATTGTTTCCCTTTCAATTGGTTTCATTCTAAATATATTTTTATTGGTATTATTTATTTTTTCTCACCCCTTTATTGATGATTGACAAAAAGGGAGAGAAATGTAGTGTTTATATATGCATATGTATTTATGTTTGCTTATATATGCATGCTTATTTATGTATATGCATATATATGTGTTTTTGTTTATGAGCTTTATTGAATATTGTTGGTATCTGAGCTTTATTGAATATCTTTATGATGTTTTATGCTATGTATGAGTTAAGGGGAGCTTCTATGAAGCTTATCTTTAATCCATACATATATAACCTCATAAGTTTTGTCATCATTAAAAAGAGGGAGATTGGTAGCCCAAAGGCCATTCACTATAGTTTTGATGATAACTAACTTATGAAGTTAAGTTACTAATGATCTTGTGTTCATATAGTTTCAGATATCGATCAAGATCTTAGTAGGTGTTTAGCTTCAATGAAGGATTCAAAGTCAAGTTTTGAAGCTATCACATGTTAATTTAAGAGCTCGCGCTTCAATATTGCATTATGTACTCGAGATGGAATAAAGCTCATGGATCGAGTTTGGATCAAGTCATCTTGGAGAAGAAGATCTAAAAGAAGATTTCGGTCTAGGTTTGTTTTTAGTTTAGATCTTACATAAGGATAGTTTAGTTTTGACATGCTCAAGTATACACACACACGCACACACACAAGTTCAAAAGTTTTAGTTTCAGTTTAACCGTTTTGGATTTTCAAGAATACGTCATTTAGTTTCATGAATAAATTTCATTAAAAGTAGTTTACATGATTTATTTGTATATTGGATTTCATCCATATACATTGTTTGGCTCATAATGTTTAACAAAAACTTATTTTGATGTATCTAGTTCATACGTTTAAGTTTTGTTTTTATTAAAACTTATTTTAGATTTAATGTCAAAAACAAGTATATATCATTTACCATGTGTATTGGATTCTATCCATACACAGTATACTTCAAAAGTGTTTCAATATCTTATTTTTGTATCTATACAAGTTTGAGGAAAAATTGGTTTTTCATTTCAAAGTTTGGTTTTTGGAAATATGATTTTTGGTTTAAGACTTAATTTCTTTACCTCAAAAATAGTTCAAATTGTTTGCAATATGTGTTGATTTTTTATCACACATATTTGTACTTTAATATTTATATGAACTTATTTTTGTGGATTTTATGAGATTTTATTAGAATTTTTAAGGGTGTTTAAAATTCAAATTTTAATCCCTTAAAAATTGTTTCTGGGCTACTAGCGATCGACCGACCGAATGTGCACAAGGATGTGTACAAGGCCTTAGCCTACGGGCCAGTCAATCGTATGGTCAACCGACTGGATCAAACCCACTCTCATGTTTGATCGATCGATTGGGCGATCGACCGATAGGCTATTTGCCTTGGGGGCGATCGACTAACGGCCTCAAGGTCGACCGACAGGTCATTCTGGGTAGTTTTTAACCCCAACGGCTATATTTTTCAAACCCTATATTTATGGGTTTTAAGGCCAGTTTTCTATAAGATTTTCAAGAGCAAAAATTCTCTACTTCTCTAGTTTTTTAACAAGTTTTCAAAAAAAAGTTTTTTGTGCCAAAATTCTCTATTTTTATTTGTTTTCAAAGTTTTGAAAAATTAAAAAAATACAAGTTTTGGGAATTCTATTTTGTTTCTTCAATTCTATATCTATCCAGAAGTTTTTCTCAAGTGATTTCTTTGTTGTTTCTTTTCCAAACATTTTGATTTCTCACATACTTGAGCTATCTAATTCTAAATCTATCTTTAGGATCTTATATTGTGAGAAAATTTGTTTGTGATCTCTTTAGATTACCAAGAGTTATTTGCGATCATTTGGATCACCAAGTTGTATTTCTTTCCTTACTTTGTGCTCCCTCTTGTATAGAGGTGTGAGAGTTGGAGTTATGTACTCCAAGGTTGTAAGTTATAATTTTTCAGTGGAGGTCCCTGTGTGGAAGATCCTATAGTGGATAGTTGAAATCCTTCTGTGTGAAGGCGGGGACATAGAGCAGTAGCTCGAACCCTGAAACATATCCCAGTGTTTGTGTTGATCTTCTATCTCTCAACTCTCATCTCTTTATATCTTGCATTGCTTTACTTGCTTATATTCATATGCTTGATATTGTTTGTTGCTCACACTTGTATTGAACCAGAGAACTATTAAAGCACCTCACCTTATAATTCAAAGGAATCATGAGGAGTAGTTCCAAAGCCCTTCACGGGAAATTCGGACTCACTCTTTGTTATACATAATGTGCATTTAGCTATTATTTTTTAATTCTGCATTATTTGTCTTAGATTAGTAGTCACTTATTCAACCCCCCTCTAGGTGTACTTTTAAGACTAACGCATATGCTGCTTCTAACTTGTTGACTCCTCTATCTAATAGTTTAGTTAGTAGGTCATCTCTAAGATTGGAACTGAATCTATAAATAATTTATGCTTCGTGTTCCCTATGGAGGGTACTTCATCTAATGAGAAATTCATTGAATTTCTCGATGTACTCCTTGACAGATTTGTTACATGAGTGTATTGTTGGCCCAGAGGCCTTCCACTCTAGTTTTGATGATGATTAACTCATGTAGTTATGTTTACTAATAATCTTGTGATTTTAGTTTCAGATCATTTAGCAAGATATTAGTTGGTGATTGCTTCAACAAGATGAGTTTTGAAGCCTTCACATGGTGATTCCAGAGCCCGAGCATCAAGATCATACCTTGCACTCGTTGGAGTCTCGCTCGTGGATCACGTTTTGGATCGGGTCGACTTGAAGATGAAGATCATCAAGAAGACTTAGGTATCCTAGTTTAGTTTAGTGTGTTTAGATCCATTTGTAAAGATAAGAATAGTTGTTATGCTTAAGTGCACAACACACACGTTTTATGGATTTTGGTTTTCATGAATAGTTTAGATCAAAACAATTTTACTTTGTTTTTATGTATATTAGATGTGTTCAATATACATACATACTTCATATCTTAGACAAACTTATTTTGATATGTCTATTCATGAGTTTTAGGAAAAATCAGATTTCCTATTGAAAAATCCAAGTTTGGTAAAATACATGTTTTGGTTTTTGATAAAAATGATAAAACACAAAAATGGTTTCATTTGCTTGATATTTGAGTTGAAATCTTTATCACATGTTTATATATCAATGCAAAATGAGAAAACTATTTTTGGGGATTTTTTACAAGATTTTATTGGATTTATTAGAAATATTTTTAACCCCTGTTTCTGACCCAGAACAGTGGCTGACAGGCCAGGTCGGTCGACCGCACGGTCAACCGCACCAAGAGCCGGTCGACCAAACGGTCGACCGACATGCACAGCTTTGTGCACGTCTGGCTAGGCAATGGGACGGTCGACCGGGGCGGTCGACCGGACCAGAGAGTTTTGCTCTCTGTATCTGGGCGGTCGACCGGGCGGTCGACCAGGATGCCCCAACGGTCATAAATATGACCGTTGGCGGTCGACCGACCGGTCGACCGCAAGCCTGTCAGGCTGACAGATCAACCTAACGGCTAGTTTCTTGGGGAGCCTATATAAACCCCATTTCTTGGGGGTTTTAGATAAGATTTTTAGAGCCAAAATTTTCAGACTTTCTCTATTGTTTTAAAAAAGTTTTCAAAAGAGTTTTGTGCCAAAAAGATCAATCTTATTTGTTTTAGGTTTTTGAAAAATTCAAAGAAAATAGTATTTTGGGAAATTTGTGTTTGTTCTTCATTTCTATTATCTTCAAGTGTTTTCCCAAGATTATTTCTTTGAGTTTGTTTTCCAAACACCTAGTTTTTCCACTTGAGCTATATCATCTATCCTATTCTATAGGATCTTTTATTTGTGGGAAAAGAGATTGTGTTTGTGGTCTTTTGTGATCACTAGTTGTAAACCCTTTCAGTGTTGGGTTGCTCCCTCTTTGGTAGAGGTTGAGATTGTTGTTTGCTCCCTCTAGTGAGAGGTGGAGTTTGGTTGTTGGCTACAGGACTTATCCCTCTTCGGTAGAGGTGGATTGTGGTTGTATTTGCCTCGGTGGCATTGTAAGGTTGAGAGAGGAGTTCTGTACTCCTTTAGTGGATTAGAAATCCTTCTCGTGAAGGCGGGGACGTAGAGCTAGAGGCTCGAACCTCGAAACATATCTTTGTGTTTGCGTTTGATCCATTGTCTCTTAACTCTCTCTTTTATTTGTGCAAAGCATCATTCATTCATTCATATCTTATTGCTTGTATTAGTGCCTTGCATATATTCATATTGCCTATTCATATTATATGCTTGGTTGTGTTTGTGTGCCTCACTTATACTTAACCACAAGAGCTTCATATAGCACCTCAACCCTTATCTAGGGGAATCAAGAGGAGTTAGTCCAGAGCCCTTTACGGGGAATTCGGCTACACTTGTTAGTTGTATTAAGTGTGTTGCAAATTGTTTTTAGCTTCCGCATTCTTCCGCATTTAGTTTCTAGATTAGCCATATCACCTATTCACCCCCCCCCCCCCTCTAGGTGATTTCAATTGGTATCAGAGCCTACGCTCCTGATACTTTAGGTTTTACAACCTAGGAGTGAGATCTTGGTTTAGCTAATCTATCATTTGCATTTGCATATTTGTTTACTTGCACACATATAGTTTGGATCCATGGACTTCATGACCCCACCTATGTTTGATTCTTCCAACATTGTTGTTTGGAAGACTAAGATGTCCATCTACTTACAAACCCTAGGATATAAGGTTTACTTTGCCATTACCAAGGAATCCTACCTTAGTGATAGCAAGCATATAGGGGCCAATGCACAAGCCCTTGAGGCCATTAGAAGCACGCTATCTAAAAATTATCTTATGCTTGTTTCTAACCTTGATTCCGCCTTTGAGTGTGGAACAAGTTGACAACCACATCCACCTCCAAGCTTCAAATGCCAAATCAACCGGAGGAGTCTAGTGGAGAATCCGACTCACAATGCTACATGGTCCAAGAGAATGACTCTCTTGAGGTACAATCGGAATCTCAACTAGATAGTTTTGATGCTAGTTCTTCATGCGATGAAAATATTAATGCTCATGCCTTGAATGAAGAACTTTCTATTGTTTGTGAAAAATTGATAGAAAAATATAACATTTTGAAAAAAAAAAGTCTAGGCCTTAATAATGATAATAAAAATTTGATTTCTAGACTTAACAATGTTTTGCAAAAGAAGGAGGAGATTTCTAATGAAAGGGATTCATTGAAATCTCAACTTAATCTTGTTATAAAAGAAAATGAGTTTTTGAAAAATAGAAATAATTGTAATGATGTTTTGAAGAAAAATAAAGTTATATCTTCAAAACTTGATTTTGTTGTAAAAGAAAATAATTCTTTGAAAATAAAATTGATTCCATTTCTATAGATTTAGAAATTTGTTTAAAGAAAAATGTTTCTTTGCAAAATAAGATTGATGCACATGTTTGCCATGCTAGGGTAGTATCACACACTTCACCTATTGCATGTTCCACTTCTTCTTTGATTGAAAATGATATATCTTTGCTTAAGAAGAGTGTTGATTGTTTGGGCTCCACTTTGAGCCAATGTGCCATGAACCATACACGTTTGGAATCCTTTGTTCGAAAGAAACAAGTTTCACCTATGCATGCACACCCATCACGGCATACACATGCTCCTCACGGACACCATCATCACTTGTATGCTCATGTGTACACTTGTACCCATTGTGGACGTAAGGGCCACCTTGCTAAATTTTGTTATGATAGAATATATGTTTCAAATTTAGCAAATAAATTTGTTTGGATTAGATAAGGTACTAATTCCCATGGACCCAAAAGAGTATGGGTACCAAAGACCACCTCTCTTATGTTTGATGTAGGTGTGGCTCTCTCACATGACGTGAGAGTAGAGGTACCTTGGAGTGGATGCGTTCCGAGCTTAAAGAAAACAATTTGGATGCATCACTTTCAAGGAGGTTTAGTGGGAAGACCACCATGCTTTGGAGACAAGGAGAGTTGCTTCTTCGGTTTTGGTGACAATCCTTTACTCCCGTTTTATTTACATGCTTTTCATATTCATTGTTTATAGCATGTTTTGTTGTTTATAGATTATTTTGTAAATGCCATGATTATTAGACTCTTGACATACATGTATAGTATTTGAGACACCCATATTTAATATGGATCATATTTTTGTGTTCTCACCATTGTTTAGCTATCATGTTTATCATAGTTCTAATGACATGTGGATTTACATAATAATCATGTTTAGTTTTATCATGATGATTTTATCTTGTTTTTGATGCTTCATGATTTGAATATATGTTTAAATGTTAGTTTTCATTAAGACTAGGTATATATTTTTACATATAGTGGGCCACAAATAAATCTATATATGTTTGAGCTTGAATGCTTATTTGTTCCCATTAGATGTGCTAGTATAGTCTAGTTTTGATGATTCATACTTTTTAAACTTGTATTCCCATTTTGGTTTTGTTCTATGGTCATGTGTTTTTCATTTCATGTATATGTCTATTTTGCCAAACTTTAAGATATACATGTATACCCCTTGAGTCATTTGCCTTTCATGCAAATCTATACATATGGACTCAATTGTGTTTAAGGATATGTATGTATACTTTTTGTGTTGACAAATCATACATATACCTTGAAATAAAATTTGTTTTAATAGAAATTTAGTTTATCATGTTCTCCATGTTTCCATGTGTTTATGTTTAACTTCATGTATATGTCCATTTTATCCAAATTATTGTTATACATATACATCCTTTTGAGCCACGTGCCTTCATGCATATATCTTTATAGACTCGTTGTGTTTGGATATGTATGTATACTTTAGTTTATATAAGACATACATATACCTTGAAAATTAAATAAGTTTTGATGATTTTCTTGTTTTAAGGAATATTGAGCTTAATTGCCAATTTTCATGATTATATGTTTCACATTACACTTGCACACTCACCTCTTTTAAAATGTTTCTCATGATTGTGTTTTCATGAGTATGTATGAGCTTAATGGATTTTGAGTGTTTTTAGTGATCATGTGATTTACATAGTTTCATGAAAAATAATTTGTTTTTATTCCTTACTTGAAGGATTTCGTACTAGTTAACAAGTTTTTTTTATTTAACTAGTTCGTATTCTTCATATCGTAGAATTTTCAAACAAACTTTATTTTCTAAACCTATTTTTGAAAACCCCTACCTTCTATGGGCGGATGGATGGGAGATCATACTCATGTATGCTTTACAGTGAAAATCATTTTAAACTTGAACATGGTTGGGAGGTTAGGAATATGAGATATACATTTGAGCTTATTGTTGTTTCAATTGGTATCATTGGATTCTTTCAATTGGTATCAATTTTGACTTTTATTGTATACTCATATATTTTCGTATATGTATGCTTGCATTTCAAAGAATATCAATTTCAATTGGTATCTATTTTTCATACATATATATGTTTGTGTTTATGCTAAGCTTGAGTTTCAATTTTGTTTCAATTGATTAGTTTTCAATTGGTATCATTAAACAAGCTTATGCCTGTTTTTAGTTGGTTTTTCATAAAGGGGGAGAAAACTCATATTTTAGTTTTCAATTGGTATTTTGTTCCCTTACTTTATGATAGAAAATAATAATTTCAATTGATATCATATGTTTAAAATGAACAATTATTTCAATTGGTATCAAGATGTTGTTTTCATTTTTTTTTAAATTGGTATCAAGAGGCACTTCATTGACATATTTTTAATTGGTATCATGTTTAAAGTCACCCCTTATTGACTTTTTTTTTGTTTTAGACAAAAAGGGTCAAAATATTGTTTTTATTGTTTTGGTTTTTACCTTTGTTGATTCTTTGTTTCGAACAAAAAGGGGGAGAAAAATTTATTGTTTTGTTTTTGCTATTACCCCTTTATTGATGATTGACAAAAAGGGGGAGAATTATTTGAGAAGTTTTATATATGCATATTTATGGTTTTGTATATATTAAGTTTAATTTGTATCTAGAGCATGTTTACATGTTTTGTTTTTGTTTGAAAATTTCATTGGTATCTAGAGCCTTTTATTGTTTATGCATATCTATGCATGTTTCATGTTTTATATTCATTGCATATTTATGTTTATTTGTTTATGCATGAGTTAAGGGGGAGCTTCTTTGAAGCTTAACTTTAATCCATGCATATATAACTCCATGAGTTTTGTCATCATCAAAAAGGGGGAGATTGTTGGCCCAGAGGCCTTCCACTCTAGTTTTGATGATGATTAACTTATGTAGTTATGTTTACTAATAATCTTGTGATTTTAGTTTCAGATCATTTAGCAAGATATTAGTTGGTGATTGTTTCAACAAGATGAGTTTTGAAGCCTTCACATGGTGATTCCAGAGCCCGAGCATCAAGATCATACCTTGCACTCGTTGGAGTCTCGCTCGTGGATCACGTTTTGGATCGGGTTGACTTGAAGATGAATCGTTAAGAAGACTTAGGTATCCTAGTTTAGTTGAGTGTGTTTAGATCCATTTGTAAAGATAAGAATAGTTGATATGCTCAAGTGCACAACACACACGTTTTATGGATTTTGGTTTTAATAAATAGTTTAGATCAAAACAAGTTTACTTTGTTTTTATGTATATTAGATGTGTTCAATATACATACATGCTTCATATCTTAGACAAACTTATTTTGATATGTCTATTCATGAGTTTTAGGAAAAATCAGATTTCCTATTAAAAATCCAAGTTTGGTAAAATACATGTTTTAGTTTTTGATAAAAATGATAAAACACAAAAATAGTTTCATATGCTTGATATTTGAGTTGAAATCTTTATCACATGTTTATATATCAATGCAAAATGAGAAAACTATTTTTGGGGATTTTTTACAAGATTTTATTGGATTTATTAGAAATATTTTTAACCCCTGTTTCTGACCCAGAACAATGGCTGACAGGCCAGGTCGGTCGACCGCATGGTCGACCGCACCAAGGGCCGGTCGACCGAGCGGTCAACCGACGTGCACAGCTTTGTGCACGTCTGGCCAGGCAATGGGACGGTCGACCGGGCGGTCGACCGGGATGCCCCAACGGTCATAAATATGACCGTTGGCGGTCGACCGACCGGTCGACCGCAAGCCTGTCAGGCTGACAGATCAGCCTAACGGCTAGTTTCTTTGGGAGCCTATATAAACCCCATTTCTTGGGGGTTTTAGATAAGATTTTTAGAGCCAAAATTTCCAGACTTTCTCTATTATTTTAAACAAGTTTTCAAAAGAGTTTTGTGCCAAAAAGATCAATCTTATTTGTTTTAGGTTTTTAGAAAAATCAAAGAAAATAGTATTTTGGAAGATTTGTGTTTGTTCTTCATTTCTATTATCTTCAAGTGTTTTCCCAAGATTATTTCTTTGAGTTTTGTTTTCCAAACACCTAGTTTTTCCACTTGAGCTATATCATCTATCCTATTCTATAGGATCTTTTATTTGTGGGAAAAGAGATTGTGTTTGTGGTCTTTTGTGATCACTAGTTGTAAACCCTTTCAGTGTTGGGTTGCTCCCTCTTTAGTAGAGGTTGAGATTGTTGTTTGCTCCCTCTAGTGAGAGGTGGAGTCTGGTTGTTGGCTACAGGCCTTATCCCTCTTTGGTAGAGGTGGATTGTGGTTGTATTTGCCTCGGTGGCATTGTAAGGTTGAGAGAGGAGTTCGGTACTCCTTTAGTGGATTAGAAATCCTTCTCGTGAAGGCGGGGACGTAGAGCTAGGGGCTCGAACCTCGAAACATATCTTTGTGTTTGCGTTTGATCCATTGTCTCTTAACTCTCTCTCTTTTATTTGTGCAAAGCATCATTCATTCATTCATATCTTATTGCTTGCATTTGTGCCTTGCATATATTCATATTGCCTATTCATATTATATGCTTGGTTGTGTTTGTGTGCCTCACTTATACTTAACCACAAGAGCTTCATATAGCACCTCAACCCTTATCTAGGGGAATCAAGAGGAGTTAGTCCAGAGCCCTTTACGGGGAATTCGGCTACACTTGTTGGTTGTATTAAGTGTGTTGCAAATTATTTTTAGCTTCCGCATTCTTCCGCATTTAGTTTCTAGATTAGCCATATCACCTATTCACCCCCCCTCTAGGTGATTTCATGTATTAGTACCAATTTTCTATGAAACGAGCACTAAATGATGGTGGCACATACTTTATTTCAATCTCTTCTTTCATCCTATCTCATGTGTCAATTGGTGGTCGACCTCTGGTTGCACGCCTGTTTTCTAGGTTGGTCCAATACTGACTGGCTTAGCCAGATAATTGCATACTGAACTTTTTTAGGCTCAGTGAGTTCGAACCATGTGAAGTACCTATCTAGTTAGAGTGTCCAAAAAATTGTGGGCCGTGACGTCCCTGAAAGTTAGAAACATTAATCTTGATGCTTTTCAGGTATTGAGCATCGGGATTGGATGAGTTATCAGTGTTGTAACATCAGTTATTTCTCGGTGGGGTTTGATTACCTATGACTTCCACTCTGGTCAGCCTTTCATTAATTGTATTGAGGATTTGTAGCTTAGCATTTATCTTGACGAACATTGTATAATCTGCTGGGGATCCATTGGTGTGGTGTAAGATTTTCTAGACTCTTGTAACAAATATGAGTGACCACTACATGTAGGCATGCACGACAAAGAACCTAAATGAAGATGAAGAGATGAAATCTAGATTAGATGTTTTTTTAAAATCTAAATGTAATATATATTTTTTTAAATGGAAGAAAGCAGTAAAATTTCCTAGCAATACCTACGTGATAAAGATCCTACCCTAACTGTGCTCTAATACCAAAATGATATGAAACGGTGTATGCGTGTGAATCAAAAATCAGTGATAGAATAAAACTTTGCTACGTTTCCCCAACAAAACGATCTTGGATAGGAAAATAGTTAAAACTAATATTGAGACAGATGGATTTTAACAAAATATGGCAACCAGAGTGTACCATTCTAAATCTAAAATAAAATAATACAACTACTCAGTTATGATGGCAAAAAAATGTATAATCAATATATAAAATCAACAAACATAAGGCAACATAATCTCATAGTCTCATAGTATTCGTGGCAACAGATATAATCGATAAATTGATAGAGATGATTATTGATAGGTAGCCAAAAATGCATATTTATCATCATATTTATCATCATATTTCCCTACTTATTCTTTTATAAAGCACTGCTACATAACGTTTTATTATTTAATGTTGTGCAGGCCTTGAGTAATTAAAGAATAAATAAATGAAACCCAATTAAAGGCCAAAAAAGTCTACAAGCCCACATGCATAATTAATTGTAGTAATTTAGAAGCTTCTATCTTATCTAAGTTAATCTAAACTTGAATTTTAAATCATTAATTTAAAATCTAGGGGAGGAAGAGGAAGAGGAAGGATAAAAATAGAACTCCTAATTGCTAAAGATAAGGATAAAGTTGGACTCTTGCTATTCAAATCTAGAGGAGGAGAAAGATAGAACAAGATGAATCATCATTCTAATTAAAGATAGAGATGGACTTCTATTTAAACCAGGTTGCTTGCACCACAAGATGAAGACAAAGGAGAGAAAATCTGAATTTAATTCGGATTCAGACTGGACACCCTTTAGTATTTCAATCATAACTTTATCTATTAAAACTCAAATTTGATGATTCAAGATGCACCAGAAAGAAGACTTGAAAGACTATAACTCTTATGTTGATCAAACATTTCAATTCAGTCAACAGATAAGTCATATTCAGCGATCAATATGATAATAAGTTGCAGGACAGAATTGAACTTCTACGGATAAGTCAAAACAAGTTTGGGGATAAAAGAAATTTTCAAATTAAGAAATATTTTGCTCCTCCTATTTTCATAGGCTTCTTATCCCTCTAGTTTTCTCCAATAAATAGCCTTGCATAGCAACAGAGGAAGAGTAGCTCTCAGAGGCTCAAGTTTAGCGTTTCCTTTAGATTCTCTTTTCTTTTCAAATTTCTTGTATTTTCGGTTTTATTATTTGAAGAAGAATATTTTAAAGAAGAAGTGAAGCTTGTAATTGGTCAGTGACATTCACTAAAGAGGTTATCCATTAGTTTTCTTTGCAATTCAATTCAGTTTTTCCGCTTAGATTAATTATTTTTTTCCTTCTTTTCGTTTTCATGCAATTTTTATTCAAAATAAAAATTGAAAATAAAATAAAAAATGAATAACTAAATTAAACCTAAAAAATAGTTTGCTAATCTCTTGATCATCTCTAGTTTAGTTAAAAGATGAATTAATTGATATCTGTTATTAGAAACCCTAGGATTAAAATTGGTTTTGTTGAAGATAAATCAATGATTAGGTTTACTTAATTCAGGTTGTATTTTTTAATTGATTCTTCATAATTCATACTTAAAAACTTTGATAGCATAATTTTAAGTAAAAACAGCTTTTCTTATGCTATGCTTTGAAATTAGGATGAACGAATGTTTAATCTTTATTAGTGCACACTAGTTAGGGTTCCAACATCATTCATCTTGCTTGATTCTCAAATAATAGCCTAGGATGCATACTTCTTCATTCAATATGATGTTCACTCTTAGTGACTAATACTTAGAGATTGTGGTAGATGATTAGTAAACTATACTTTTTCAACTTGATCAAATCTAATCAATCTCTCTTTTTTTTTCCCAAGCAAAATTATAGAGAAGATCGTTCCGAAAAGCTTCTATCGCATTCCTTCCTGTGGATTCGACCCGCATAGTCCTTGCTATCATGGATATATTGAGACGAGACTAAGCCTTTCTAACTCTAATTCTTTCTTTATTATTTTCCCGTTTCAATCAAAAATTTGGTGCCGTTGCCGGGAGGGAACGGTACGATATTCTCCTAAAAAAAAACTAATTATTTATTTATTTTTTTGTTTGTAGGATCTGATAACAGGAAAAATAGCTGCAGGTAAGGACATATAGCAACTCTGTGCCTCTGTCTTAGAAGGCAGAGCAGCAGAGCCTACTATCTAGCCGTGCAAACGCAGCCATAGCCGCGTTTCCGCGTAGTAGTAGTGAACTACTGACTGAGATCTTGCAGGTTGC
The DNA here is from genome assembly GCA_038442645.1 of Agave tequilana. NCBI lineage: Eukaryota > Viridiplantae > Streptophyta > Magnoliopsida > Asparagales > Asparagaceae > Agave > Agave tequilana. Next base: position 54,822 of record JAVJIF010020869.1, on the reverse strand, counting down.
TGCAAATTGCAAAGTCTTATTTATTGCTTTAATATATTTCTCTATGTTCACCCTACATACTGCTAAGTAATTAACAGTAACCTATTAGTTGACTAATTAAAAAAAAAATTAGACTCTTGCATCATAGGCACGTATCTATTTAAATTTTCTTAATTTCTATTGAAAAGTGCTGGCGACAAGGTACGTTCGCATTGCATATAGACTAGGAAGCACCCTTGGCTAATTTACTGCTTTTGAGTGAATACTTGTTTATTGCTTTACACGTGCACTAAATCACTTTAAGGGCATAACCCATAAATAACATAAGATGGGGATTTCATCACCCTTCCTTGGCCCACAAATCATCTCCGTCGCTCTCACAACCCTAACCCTAAAATAAAAATTGCCTAGGCGCTGGCCGTAGGTTAACTCGGACTCATTCAGAGATTGGCTGAAGGAGTAAGTTGTTCGAAATTAACTCTCGCCAAATTGGTGTCTAGGAAGGAAATTAAGGGCCGAAAGCCCGAAGGTTGGTGGTTACTTAATTAAGGAAGGTCTTTGACGGATAACCTCCCACCAACCTTGCCACCTACCTGGCCGATTAACTTGTGGTTAAGGTCCGCAATATACCTCCTAAAGATAGTCTAAAGTTAGGAGTCGTCTAGGTCCAGGTTTACCCTAACTTAGATTAGATATTTTTTTCTTTTTATTTTTTGCTTATTTGTTTTTCTTTGTTTGTGTGATATGTCTTATAACAACATTTTTTTCAATTTTAACGATAATCCATATTATACCCCGACCTCTTTTTCAGATATCACCAACCCGGCATATCATAACTTTAACCAACCTAGTGTGCCGGAGTGGTCTTAGCCGAATCAATATAACCCATGCCCCCAATCTTATGACCATAATTTCCAAAACAATTTCAACTCTTCACAGAGTCATGAGGATTCACCTCCCCCAAGTCCAATTTTCAACCAACTTGTCCTCCTTATCCACCTTGTCCACAATATTTTCAAGATTCATACGCAGTTCCACCAGTTCAAAATAGAAAACCATCTTAGAAATGAGTATGCATGACTCCAAGCAACAATCACAAAATGGAAAATCATCAATCTTGGAAATGAGTATGCATGAGTCCAAGCAACAATCACAAAATCTGACAGACTCACAATTTCACCACAAATTCCACAACAACGCTTCATCTTTTCAAGTCCAATCACAACAAAACGATGAACCAATCGACTATGAAAAGATGCTTGAAGCCATGACTCAGGCTAAAATCGCTCGTAATCATGACATAGATCTAATGGTCCAAACTTTTCATTCTCACCGTTTGACCGTTTCTGATGTTGATAACCATTCTGTTAGAGCCGAAGAGTCATCTTATTTTGGAAAACAAGATTCCATTTCAGTACAATCATTTGAACTTGCCCAAACTCTAAATTTTAAAAATGACATTGACAGTTTGGCAAGTTTTTCATTTCCTGAAATAGAACTTGAGAATGAATATGATCCTGAACCTCAACTTAATGATTCAATTCTACTTCCTGATTCAATAATGACTCCAGTGTCTTCACCTGATTTCAATCTTTTTCTAGAGTCAATATTGGATCCTGTGCGATTTCATAATGAAATTGAATTGCCCATCTTTGATAATCATCATATTGAACTTTACCAATTTCATACTTTTGAAAGTCCCATTGACAAATTGGCAAGTTCTCATTTTTATGAAATTGAACTCAATGAGAAATGTTACCTAGATTCTCAAATTTGTGATCTAGTTCAAATTCCCGAATCAATATTGACCTTGTTTTGTTACCCAATTTGAGTAATATTTTAGAGTCAGTTTTGATTCCCACACCTATCATTCTTGAACTTGAATCACCAATATTAAGTCACATTCCATTGAGGGAAAATGAATGTGGATTTGAGTTTCAATTTCTTGATTTGGACCCACTTTCTGAACCATTCTTGATTCCTGAACCTTTACTTGATTTAAGTCACTTTCCTGAGTTGGTATTAGTTCTCGTACTTCCTGAGTCGAAGTCAATCATTCCATCTTTTCACACTCCATTTTGGGACAAGACGGTTGACAAAATTGACTTCAAAATTAATTATGGAATTTGAAAATGAGATGGTGTTAAATTTTTAATAAAAACCGTTCATATATACATCATTTTAGTGGGTTATATAAAAGAGATTTCTGATTGGTTCCTCCGAACTCCACGAAAATTCGATTGGGCCGCATTTCGTGGACCAATCAGATCACCACCGGAACCACCACCTTAAGGTAATATTTTCCTTCCCTTTCTTCTTTTTCATGCATCTATACATTAATTCATACATTGCATGCGATAAGCATGGGGAGGATTTACTAACATACTAACATAGGTAGATACTAACTAACAAATTTTTAAAAAAAAAATTGAAAAAGAAAATAATATTTTGACTTATCTTTTGAAACAAATCTAAGTTAATCTTAAAAATTAGGAAAATCATGATTAGGATTTCTAAAAACTTGGTTGAAATAAAATAAATTGTTCGATTTTTTTAGGTATAGGAGAAAATTAAATAATTAATTAGTCTTGATTTTTACCTTAATGAAATGTGCATACCTAATGCACTTATACATCCAGGATTCTAAGACAAAGACTCTTGTGCCTTGTAAAAAATAAAATAAAATAAAAGATATATATATAAAATAAAAAAATTCACTGATTAAGCTGGATACATGTGCCTCAAGAAGCATAAGTATTCACGCCTAAAGGTGATTTTATAAATAAAGTCCTTAGTTTTGTGGCCTAGTTCACTCGAGTTCTTAAGTCCTTGGCGTGTTTTCTCACCCAGTGCCCTAAAACCAACCGGTTTGGGAGCCACCGACCTTAGGCTCGCTACATGGGTGGATTAGAAAGCCTAAGAAAACTAAGATATATTATCTATGTATGTACTGACACATATAATAGTCAATTAGTTAGGTATGAAAGCCTCAAGAAGCCTTGATACTTATACAAAAGAAAATTAGATGAGTTATACATATTAAAAAATATATATATAGATATATATATAAAAATATATATATAATAAAGAGGCATGGCAGTCCAAGTTAAAGAATCCCTAGTAAAGATTCATGTTCACAAGGATGCATATGACTTAGGGTAACAAAAGAGACTATATAAAAGTTCAATTTTAATCCTTACCTAAAACTGATAACAAATTATTGTATAAATACTAAGTTCAAGAATGAATAAAAATGATAATCCTAAAATTTATAGATTGCTTAGTTTATTCAAATATATTTCAAATATTTCTCTCCTTTTTCAAAATAAAAAAAATTATAAATTACTAGCATTGTCTTTTTCTTTTATGGATTTTGTGGGTGTAATCCGCTGAAAACCCTCACGAGGCAACACTCGTCCTCTAGGAGTAACCTAGGGGTTTAACGGCTTGTTGCACGTGCTAAGTACAATCGTGATTCATACGAAAGTGAGTTAGGATAGGTTAGTTTTTATTTTCTTTTTCTTTTTCTTTATTTTTACTCGAGGACGAGCAAAAAGATAAGTGTGGGGGTGTGATGGGTAGTCAAAAGTGCATATTTATCATCATATTTCCCTACTTATTCTTTTATAAAGCACTATAACGTTTTATTATTTAATGTTGTGCAGGCCTTGAGTAATTAAAAAATAAATAAATGAAGTCCAATTAAAGCCCAAAATCTCAAAAAAGTCCACAAGCCCACATGCATAATTAATTGTAGTAATTTAGAAGCTTCTATCTTATCTAACTTAATCTAAACTTGGATTTTAAATTATTAATTTAAAATCTAGGGGAGGAAGAGGAAGGATAAAAATAGAACTCCTAATTGTTAAAGATAAGGATAAAGTGGGACTCTTGCTATTCAAATCTAGAGGAGGAGAAAGATAGAACAAGATGAATCATCATTCTAATTAAACATAGAGATGGACTTCTATTTGAACCAGGTTGCTTGCACCACAAGATGAAGATAAAGGAGAGAAAATCTGAATTTAATTCAGATTTAGACTGGACACCCTTTAGTATTTTAATCATAACGTTCTCTATCGAAACTCAAATTTAATGATTCAAGATGCACCAGAAAGAAGACCGGAAGGACTATAACTTTATGTTGATCAAATATTTCAATTCAGTCAGCTGAAAAGTCATATTCAGCGATCAACATGATAATAAGTTACAGGACAGAATTGAACTTCTACAGATAAGTCAAAACAAGTTTGGAGATAAAAGAAGAATTCAAATACAGAAATATTTTGCTTCTCCTATCTGCATAGGCTTCTTATCCCTCTGATTTTCTCCTATAAATACCCCTGCATAACAACAGAGGAAGAGCAGCTCTCAGAGGCTCAAGTTTAGGGTTTCCTTTAAATTCTCTTTTCTTTTCAAATTTCTTGTATTTTCATTTTTGTTATTTAAAGAAGAATATTTTGAAGAAGAAGTGGAGCTTGTAATTGGTCAGTGACATCCAATAAAGAGGTTATCCATTAGTTTTCTTTTGCAATTCAATTCAGTTTTTCTGCTTAGATTAATTATTTTTTTTCTTCTTTTCATTTTCATACAATTTTTTATTCAACATATAAATTGAAAATAAAAAAAAATGAATAACTAAATTAAACCTATAGTTTGCTAATCTCTCGATCAACCCTAGTTTAGTTGAAAGATGAATTGATTGATATCTATTATTAGAAACCCTAGGATTAAAATTGGTTTTCTTGAAGGTAAATCGATGATCAGGTTTACTTAATTCAGGTTGTACTTTTTAATTGATTCTTCATAATTCATACTTAAAAACTTTGATAGCATAATTTTAAGTAAAACAGCTTTTCTTATGCTATGCTTTGAAATTAGGATGAATGAAGGTTTAATCTTTATTTGTGCACACTAGTTAGGGTTCCAACATCATTCATCTTTCTTGATTCTCAAATAATAGCCTAGGATGCATACTTCTTCACTCAATATGATGTTCACTCTTAGCGACTAATACTTTGAGATTGTGGTAGATGATTAGTAAACTATACTTTTCAACTTGATCAAATCTAATCAATCTCTCTTTTTCTTTTCCAAGCAAAATTACAGAGAATATCGTTCCGAAAAGCTTCTATCGCATTCCTCCCTGTTGATTCGATCCGCATAGCCCTTGCTACCGCGGATATATTGAGACGAGACTAAGACTTTCAAACTCTAATTCTTTCTTTATTATTTTCCCGTTTCAATCAAAAATTTGGCACCGTTGCCGGGGAGGGAACGGTACGATATTCTCCTTAAAAAACTAATTATTTATTTATTTTTTATTTGTAGGATCTGATAACAGGAAAAATAGCTGCAGGTAAGGACATATAGCAACTCTGTGCCTCTGCCCTATAAGGCAGAGTAGCAGAACCTACTATCTAGCCGCGCAAACGCGGCCATAGCCGCATTTCCGTGATAGTAGTAGTGAACTACTGACTGAGATTTTGCAGGTTGCTGCAAATTGCAAAGTCCTATTTACTGCTTTAATATATTTCTCTGTGACCACCCTGCATACTGCTAAGTAATTAACAGTAACCTATTAGTTAACTAATTAAAAAAAATTAGACACTTGCATCATAGGCACGTGTCTATTTAAATTTTCTTAATTTCTGTTGAAAGTGTTGGCGACAAGGTATGTTCGCATTGCATATAGGCTAGGAAGCACCATTGGCTGATTTACTGCTTTTGAGTGAATACTTGTTTATTGCTTTACACGTGCACTAAATCACTTTAAGGGCATAACCCATAAATAACATAAGGTAGGGATTTCATCACCCTTCCTTGGCCCACAAATCATCTCTGTCGCTCTCACAACCCTAACCCTAAAATAAAAATTGCCTAGACGCTGGCCTTAGGTTAACTCGGACTCATTCAGAGATTGGCTAAAGGAGGAAGTTATTCGAAATTAACTCTCGCCAAATCGGTGTCTAGGAAGGGGATTAAGGGCCGAAAGTCTGACGGTTGGTGGTTACTTAATTAAGGAACGTCTTTGACGGATAACCTCCCACCAACCTTGCCACCTTTTCCTGGCCAATTAACTTGTGGTTAAGGTCGGCAATATACCTCCTAAAGACAGTCTAAAGTTAGGAGTCGTCTAGGTCCAGGTTTACCCTAACTTAAATTAGATTTTTTTTTCTTTTTATTTGTTTGCTTATTTGTTTTTCTTTGTTTGTGTGATATGACTTATAACAACAATTTTTTCAATTTTAACGGTAATCTATATTACACCCCGACCTCTTTTTCAGATATTACCAACCCGGCATATCATAACTTTAACCAACCTAGTATGCCGGAGTGGTCTTATCCGAATCAATATAACCCATGCCCCCAATCTTATGACCATAATTTTCAAAACAATTTCAACTCGTCACAGAGTCAATGGGGATTCACCTCCCCCAAGTCTAATTTTCAACCAACTTGTCCTCCTTATCCACCTTGTCCACAATACTTTCAAGATTCATACTCAGTTCCACCAGTTCAAAATAGAAAACCATTAAGGTTGGAAATAAGTATGCATGACTCCAAGTAACAATCACAAAATGGAAAACCATCAATCTTGGAAATGAGTATGCGTGAGTCTAAGCAACAATCACAAAAACTGACAGACTCATAATTTCACCACAAATTTCACAACAACGCTTCATCTTTTCAAGTCCAATCACAACAAAACGATGAACCAATCGACTATGAAAAGATGCTTGAAGCCATGACTCAGGCTAAAATCGCTTGTAATCATGACATAGATCTAATGGTCCAAACTCTCCATTCTCACCATTTGACAATTTCTGATGTCGCTAACCATTCTGTTAGAGCCGAAGAGTCATGTTGTTTTAGAAAACAAGATTCCATTTTAGTACAATCATTTAAACTTGCCCAAACTTCAAATTTCAAAAATGACATTGACAGTTTGGCAAGTTATTCATTTCCTGAACTAGAACGAGAATGAATATGATCCTGAACCTCAACTTAATGATTCAATTCTACTTCCTGATTCAATAATGACTCTAGTGTCTTCACCTGATTTCAATCTTTTTCTCGAGTCAATATTGGATCCTGTGCCAATTCATAATGAAATTGAATCGCCCATCTTTGATGATCATCATATTGAACTTGACCAATTTCATACTTTTGAAAGTCCCATTGACAAATTGGCAAGTTCTCATTTTTATGAAATTGAACTCAATGAGAAATGTGACCTAGATTCTCAAATTTGTGATCCTGTTCAAATTCTTGAATCAATATTGACTCCTGTTTTGTTACCCGATTTGAGTAATATTTTAGAGTCAGTTTTGATTCGCACACCTATCATTCTTGAACTTGAATCACCAGTATTAAGTCACATTCCATTGTGGAAAAATGAATATGGATTTGAGTTTCAACTTCTTGATTTGGACCCACTTCCTGAACCAATCTTGACTCCTGAACCTTTACTTGATTTAAGTCACTTTCCTCAGTCGGTATTAGTTCTCGTACTTCCTGAGTCCAAGTCAATCATTCCATCTTTTCACACTCCATTTTGGGACAAGACGGTTGACAAAATTGACTCCGAAATTAATTATGAAATTTGGAAATTAGATGGGATTAAATTTTTTATAAAAATCGTATATATATACATCATTTTAGTGGGTTATATAAGCGATATTTCTGGTGGGTTCCTCCGAACTCCACGAAAATTCGATTGGGCCGCATTTCGTGGACCAATCAGACCACTACCGGAACCACCACCTTAAGGTAATATTTTCCTTCCCTTTCTTCTTTTTCATGCATCTTTGCATTAATTCATACATTGAGGACAATGCATACAATAGGTGTGGGGGAAGATTTACTAACATAATAACATACGTAGATATTAACTAACAAATTTTAAAAAAAAACTTTTTGAAAAAGAAAACAATATTTTGACTTATCTTTTGAAAGAAATCTACGTTAATCTTAAAAATTAGGAAAATCATGATTAGGATTTCCAAAAACTTGGTCCAAATAAAATAAATTGTTGGATTTTTTTAGGTATAAGAGAAAAAATTGAATAATTAATTAGTCTTGATTTTTACCTTAATGAAATGTGCATACCTAATACACTTACACATCAAGGATCTAAGCCAAAGACTCTTGTGCCTTATATAAAAAAAATTGAAATAAAATATATATATATATAAAATAAAAAAATTTACTGATTAAGCTGGATACATGTGCCTCAAGATGCATAAGTATTCACGCCTAAAGGTGATTTTATAAATAAAGTCCTTAGTTTTGCGGCCTAATTCACTCGAGTCCTTAAGTTCGTGGGGTGTTTTCTCACCCGGTGCCCTAAAACCAACCGGTTTGGGAGCCACTGACCTTAGGCTCACTACATGGGTGGATTAGAAAGCCTAAAAAAATTAAGAAATATTATATGTATATGTACTAACACATCTAATATTCAATTGTTAGGTATGAGGGCCTCAAGAAGCCTTGATACTTATACAAAAGAAAATTAGATGAGTTATACATATTAAAAATATATATATAGATATATACATAAAATAAAATATATAATAAAGAGGGATGGGAGTCCAAGTCAAGGAGTCCCTAGTAAAGATTCATGTTCACAAGGATGCATATGACTTAGGGTAACAAAAGAGACTATATAAAAATTCAATTTTAATCCTTACCTAAAATTGATAACAAATTATTGTATAAAGACTAAGTTCAAGAATGAATAAAAATGATAATCCTAAAACTTATAGATTGCTTAGTTTATTCAAATATATTTCAAATATTTCTCTCCTTTTTCAAAAAAAAAAATTATTAATCACTGTCATTGTCTTTTTCTTTTGTGGATTTTGTGGGTGTAATCCGCTGAAAACCCTCACGAGACAACACTCGTCCTCTAGGGGTGACCTAGGAGTTTAACGGCTTGTTGTACGTGCTAAGTGCAATCGTGATTCCTATGAAAGTGAGTTATGATAGGTTAGTTTTTATTTTCTTTTCCTTTTTCTTTATTCTTACTCAAGGACGAGCAAAAAGATAAGTGTGGGGTTTAATTCTTAACTAAAATTGATAACAAATTATTGTATAAAGACTAAGTGCAAGAATGAATAAAAATGATAATCCTAAATTTATAGATTGCTTAGTTTATTCAAATATATTTCAAACATTTCTCTCCTGTTTCAAAATAAAAAATTATTAATCACTAACATTGTCTTTTTCTTTTATAGATTTTGTGGGTGTAATCTACTGAAAACCCTCACGAGACAACACTCGTCCTCTAGGGGTAACCTAGGGGTTTAACGGCTTTTTGCACGTGCTAAGTACAATCGTGATTCCTACGAAAGTGAGTTAGGATAGGTTAGTTTTTATTTTCTTTTCCTTTTTCTTTATTTTTACTCGAGGACGAGCAAAAAAGATAAGTGTAGGGGTGTGATAGGTAGTCAAAAGTGCATATTTATCATCATAGTTATCATCATATTTCCCTACTTATTCTTTTATAAAGCACTGCAACGTAACGTTTTATTGTTTAATATTGTGCAGGCCTTGAGTAATTAAAGAATAAATAAATGAAGCCCAATTAAAGCCCAAAAAAGTCCACAAGCCCCATGCATAATTAATTGTAGTAATTTAGAAGCTTCTATCTTATCTAACTTAATCTAAACTTAGATTTTAAATTATTAATTTAAAATCAAGGGGAGGAAAATGAAGGATAAAAATAGAACTCCTAATTGCTAAAGATAAGAATAAAGTGGGACTCTTGCTATTCAAATCTAGAGGAGGAGAAAGATAGAACAAGACGAATCATCATTCTAATTAAAGATAGAGATGGACTTCTATTTGAACCAGCTTGCTTGCACCACAAGATGAAGATAAAGGAAAGAAAATCTGAATTTAATTCAAATTCAGACTGGACACCCTTTAGTATTTCAATCATAACTTTCTTTATCAAACCTCCAATTTGATGATTCAAGATGCTCCAGAAATAAGACTTGAAGGACTACAATTCTTATGTTGATCAAACTTTCTAATTGAGTCAGCCGTTATGTTATATTCAGCAATCAACATGATAACAAGTTGCAGGACAGAATTGAACTTCTATGGATAAGTCAAAACAAGTTTGGAGATAAAAGGAGAATTCAAATTAGAAATATTTTGCTTCTCCTATCTTCATACACTACTTATCCCTCTGGTTCTCCTATAAATACCCCTGCATAGCAACAGAGGAAGAGCAGCTCTCAGAGGCTCAAGTTTAGGGTTTCCTTTAGATCCTCTTTTTTTTTCAAATTTCTTGTATTTTCATTTTCGTTATTTGAAGAAGAATATTTTGAAGAAGAAGTGGAGCTTGTAATTTGTCAGTGACATCCAAGGTTATCCATTCTTTTTATTTGCAATTCAATTCAGTTTTCTGCTTAGATTAATTATTTTTTCTTCTTTTCGTTTTCATGCAATTTTTTATTCAACATATAAATTGAAAATAAAATAAAAAATGAATAACTAAATTAAACCTATGTTTGCTAATCTCTCGATCAACCCTAGTTTAGTTAAAAGATGAATTGATTGATATCTATTATTAGAATCCTAGGATTAAAATCGGTTTTCTTGAAGATAAATCGATGATTAGGTTTACTTAATTCAGGTTGTACTTTTTAATTGATTCTTCATCATTCATACTTAAAAACTTTGATAGCATAATTTTAAGTAAAACAACTTTTCTTATGCTTAGGATGAACGAATGTTTAATCTTTATTAGTGCACACTAGTTAGGATTCCAACATCATTCATCTTGCTTGATTCTCAAATAATAGCCTAGGATGCATACTTCTTCATTCAATATGATGTTCACTCTTAGCGACTAATACTTTGAGATTGTGATAGATGATTAGTTAAACTATACTTTTTCAACTTGATCAAATCTAATCAATCTCTCTTTTTCTTTTCCAAGCAAAATTATAGAGAATATCGTTCTGAAAAGCTTCTATCGCATTCCTCCCTGTGGATTTGACCCGCATTGCCCTTGCTACCACGGATATATTGAGACGAGACTAAGACTTTCTAACTCTAATTCTTTCTTTATTATTTTCCCATTTCAATCAATTATCGAACCCACAAATAAAAAGAATGTGTAAAGAAAAACTTACCTACTAATAACCTTAGAGATTTCAGTGACTTGTAGAGGATGCCAATTTGTAGAGTTCATCTCCACGATCATAACGCCTGAAAAAACACCTTAATCGGATGCCATTTGTGAGAGATACAACCCGTAAATGAAGAAGGATTGCTAATGGGTCTGTTTTGCGATTGGACTCGTTACTGTAGAAATTGGATGCGAGTATAGCACTATAGCAGTTGGGTTTTGACTTAAACTTGTTTGTTGTTTCCTTCTTCTATTGAAGCGGGTTAGGGTCTGGTTGATTTTGAAACTCGATCTAATTTCCTCTCTTCTTCTTCTTTAATTGTTTGTAGGTGCTTCGATTGGGTTTAGATCCAAACCCAATTTACTCTCAACTGAACCCAATCTGAACTACTTCCTTCTTGCTTGTAGGTTGATTAGTCTACAATTCTGCATTATTATGTCGCATTCTCTCACAGATTTATGAATAAATTGTCGATCTAAACTGTATTTTGGTCTTTATTGCAGGTAGATCCAAAGTCCAAGGGCAAAGATGGAATAAGAGCTTAATGAAACCCAATTAATGGTAATTAATCCCGCATTACTTGGAGGCCAAGCAAAGGATTCTCTAGAAGATGCATTGAACCTAGACTCCTGCGCTTGTCAGACGAATATTCGGGTGCAAATACCAGAAACAGGATATACCCTGACAACCCACGAAGCCAGAGGAACAATCTGACGAAATCCAGGGATTTCTCTCCCTGCTATTGCGGCGGAAACGCGGCAATAGCCGCGTTTCCGCGGCAATACAGTGGAGCCACGCGTCGATTTTCGACGCGTGGCCCCGTCTCGTCTTCCAGAGCCTTCTGATGCCTATAAATAGCCCTGCAGTGGCCCAAAACGAGGGAAGTCTTCGTTTTTAGGAGTAGGTGCAAATTTTAGGAGTAGTGTAGGTGAGTGTTCTTCATTTCTTGTATTTTCATTTTTTTTTAGATCATTGTAGTAGGGCTGAGTGATTTCTAGAGAAAGAGAAAGCAAGGGATTGATTAATAGAGAGTGACACTCTATGTAAAGATGCCTCCTTTCTCTTCCAATATAATCTCCTTCATCTTCTACATGATTTCTTGCTAACTTTTCTTCTCATTGCAATCTAACTACTAACTACTAACCATCTAACCACTTACTTGATAATCCACATGAATCGGGTTGCCTCTACAAGGCCTTGTTCTTGCAAGAGCCATTGATGGCCAAAGATGATGGGTTCTAACATCTAACTTGCTAACCAAGCTAACTCTCTTTTATTTCATGCATTCTTTTTAGTAGTGTAATGAGTGATGCTTGTATTGGCTTGTTCTTGTTGCAATGTTTTGATTGTGATGAACCATCCATGAGCCATGCTTTGTATCGTCTCTTAGAGCCAAGGATTGTGATGGCCGAGGATCAAAATGTGAGGCAACTATCTCGAAGAGGTTAGCATGGTTAGTGGATCACTTAATAGTTAGTAGCCATGAGTTTTCTTTTAGTTTGTTTTAGAAATCATTTTCAAGTTTCTTTTGATCATTTCCATCGTTGTTTTCACCGTCTTCTTTGTTCACCTTTGTTCCATCTTCTTTTCTAATCGCTTTCCAAATCACTTCTCTTTTGTTTTTCTTATTGACGTTTTCATCGCCTTCTTCACCTACCACATTCTGGATTTCATTTTCCTTTTCTTTTCACTTTCTTTTTCATTCTTTCAACAAAGAAGAACTGTTAACAAACAACGTGAATAGAAACTGTCAATGCTTCTATCGCCTCCCTTCCCTATAGATACGACCCGTTGAGCCAATGCTATAACGGAAGTATCGAGGGTATATTAGCACATCCGAGCTTTTACATCGATTTTACATAATACACACTTTTGAGTGCTAGTTTCGCCCCGATCAAAATTTTTGGCGCCGTTGCCGGGGAAAGGAATGGTTTTGATTTCACGTTTTTGTTAACATTGTCTTCTCTGTTTTGGTGTGCAGGGCAATATTTACAGGTGCTTAACATTGCAGAATAGACCCTAGCTTTGTATCTCCCTGCTCTTGAAAGCAGGGCCCCAGATTCTAAAGACAAGCCACGGAACCGCGACATTTGTGAACATTGTAAATTTTGTTGTTCTGGGATGTGTGAATTGTAATAGCTAGTGGATTTGTACTGCTATCTTTCTTGCTTTGATTGCCTACACACCATAATAAATAAAAGAACTAAAATACGGTATTTGGACGCTTTTAAAACAGCTTAGACATTTGCATTTAGGCACGTGTCAATTCAATTCCAATATACTGTATTTTGTTCTGTTGTTGTGATTTGGATGGAGATGTAAATATGGCATTGCATATAGCATAGGACAAACACGTGGGTGATTTATCGCTTTGTGTTATATTCTTGTCTATATTGCACACTTGCACAAATTGAACTTAAGGGCAAAACCCAAACAAGATAAGGTGGGATTTAATCACCCTTCCTTAGCCCAAAAATCATCTCCCCACTCACACAACCCAAGCCCTAATAAAATTTGAATAGACGTTGGCCCCTAGGGACATCTAGGTCTAGGTCAACCCTCCTATTGGCTTGGTTTTGATTTTTCTTTTCTTTTTGTTTGTTATTTGAATTTTTCTTTTTGTTTGTGATTGTTTGTGAAATGGCATTCAATAATAACAATTCTTTCAATCCGAATATGAATCCATATTTCACACCAACCCCATTTGTTTCGGATAATTCTAACCCGGCGTTTTACAATATGCATCAATCAAATACACCGGGTTGGCCTTATCCGAATCAATACAACCCATACCCACATTCTTATGACTATAATTTCTAAAATAATTTTAACTCGTCACAGAGTCAATGGGGATTCACTTCCCCCGAGTTTAATTTTCAACCTCCTTGTCCACAATATCCACCTCGTCCATAATTTACACAATGTTCATTTCCCGATTTTGCTTCCTATACTCCTTTTTCTGCACCTCCCATTAAAGGAAAATCTGAGTTACTAAAGAGTTTAGAAGCCAATCTACAAAGGGCCGAGCAACAACTCCAAGAAACATTAGCCTCTCCAATTCCACTGTATTTTCAAGAGTCTTACTCAGTTCCACCTCTTCATAATGAACAACCATCTGTCCTGGAAACGAGTAAAGAACTCTTGTGTAAGTCTAAGCTTCAATCTCAACACATTTTTGACTCACATTCTTCACAAAATTTCCAAAACCAAGATTCTTATACTCCCATTCTAGAGCAACCACTTGGAGATACATCATATCTAGACAAGAGTTTGGATATCTTGCAGGAGTCTTTATTACAATATCAAAAATCACATGCCGAGTCTATCAATAGGGTGGAAGAACAATTGAGTCAATTGGTTAACATTTTTAGGAATGAGGAAACTCTATCTTATCAACCTTTGACCAATTCAACTATGCCAAACTCTATTGATATGACCCAAGACTCTTGTCATTTTGGAAATCAAGATTCAATTTCAGCACACCCACCTGAACTTATCCAAACTTTAAATCCCATTGACATTTTGGCAAGTTATCCTTTTCCTGAAATTGAACTTGAGCATGAATATGATCATGAACCTCAAATTAGTGATTCAATTCTACTTCCTGATTCAATTATGACTCCGGTATCTTCACCTGATTTCAATCCTTTTCCCGAATCAATATTGGATCCTGTGCCAGTCCATTGTGAAATTGAATCACCAATTATTCATGATGATCATATTGAACTTGACCAATTTCATACTTTTGAAAGTCCATTTGATAAATTGGTAAGTTCTCATTTTTGTGGAATTGAACTTAATAAGGAATGTGACTTTGATTCTCAAGTTTGTGATCCAGTTCAAATTCCTGAATCACTATTGACTCCTGTTTTGTTACCCAATTTGAGTAACATTTTAGAGTCAGTTTTGATTCCCATACCTGTCATTCCTGAACTTGAATCACCAATCTTTGATAGTCACATTCCATCATGGGGAAATGAATGTGGACTTGAGCTTCATCTTCTTGATTTGGATCCTCTTCCAGAACCGATCTCGACTCTCGAACCTTTACTTGACTTGAGTCATTTTTTTGAATCGATATTAGTTCCTGTACTTCCTGAGTCCAAATCAATCATTCCATTCTGGGACAAGGGTTTTGAAAAATTTGACTCCGAAATTATTTTGAAAATTTGGAAATTAGATGGGGTAATTTTTTTAATAAAAATCACACATGCATACATCTTTCTAGTGGGTTGTATCATGGAGGTTTCTGGTGGGTTCCTCTGGACTCCACGCAAGAATGATTGGGTCGCCTTTCGTGGACCAATCCGACTGCCACCGGAACCACCACCTTGAGGTGATTTTTCTTCCCTCTCTATTTGTTTCATGCATACATACATCACGATGCATTGAGGACAATGCATGAGATAAGTGTGGGGGAGGGTTTACTAACATAGAGTTTTTAGATTTTCTTTCTTTTACACTTCTTTTAGGATACTTTTAGAAATCTTCCCTTTTGTATAGGAATTTTCTCTTTCTTTAAAAACTTTTTGAAATAAGAGACAAAGTTTTAATCTATTTTTAAGAAAATTAAGATGATCTTAGAAATTAAGGAAGCCTTAATTATGACATCTTAAACCTAGTTGAAGTAATGGATCTTGTTTAAAATTATAGGCTAAGTAAGATAAATTGAAGAGATAATTTTATCATGAATTTTTGCCTTAGATTATATACACTTGACACTTACACATTTTTGGGATGAAAACAAAGACCTAAAATGCCATAAAGAAAATAAATAAATAAATAAATAAAAAGAAAAAATATATAAATAAAACATCACTTATTAAGCTGGATAATTGTGCCTCAAGAAGCATGATTATTCACGCCTAACGGTGGTCAAAAGAAGCAAATAATCCCCTTTAGATTTGTGGCCTTGTTTACTCGAGTCCTTAAACCCGAGGGATGTTTTCTCATCTGGTGCCCTAAAACCATCTGGTTTGGGAGTCATCGGTTATAAGCTCGCTACATGGGTGAACTAGAAAGCCTAAGAAAACTAAGGGAAGAGAAAAAAAAAAGAAAAAAATAATATAAATAAATGGCTTGATGGTTAGAGTTGAAATCCCAAAAATCTTCACTATCACAGAGTGCATATTATCTAGGTTTTTATGAGAGATAAAATATTCAATCCAATTTTGAATTCTTACCTTAATTGAAAACAAGATCTTGCATAGAGACTAAGTTTAAGGAAGAATGATTTTTGGTGGACTTATGACCTTAGATCACTTATATTTTTGCAAAAATATTTCATAAACTTGTCTCTCTTTCAAAATGTGTTTTCAAAATACTAACATTTGTCTTCTTTCTTTATGGATTTTGTGGGTGCAATCCGCTGAAAACCCTCAGGAGACAACACTCCTCCTCTAGGGTAACCTAGAGGTTTAACGGCTTGTTGCACATGCTCAGTGCAATCGCGTCACCTGCGAAAGTGGTGTAATAACTCTTGTAGTATAGTTTTTCTTTTCTTGTTTTGCTCAGGACGAGCAAAAGAATAAGTGTGGGGGTGTGATTAGTCTACAATTCTGCATTATTATGTCGCATTCTCTCACAGATTTATGAATAAATTGTCGATCTAAACCGTGTTTTGGTCTTTATTGCAGGTAGATCCAAAGTCCAAGAGCAAAGATGGAATAAGAGCTTAATGAAACCCAATTAATGGTAATTAATCCCGCATTACTTGGAGGCCAAGCAAAGGATTCTCTAGAAGATGCATTGAACCTAGACTCCTGCGCTTGTCAGACGAATATTCGGGTGCAAATACCAGAAACGGGATATACCCTGACAACCCACGAAGCCAGAGGAACAATCTGACGAAATCCAGGCAATAGCCACGTTACCGCGGCAATACAGTGGAGCCACGCGTCGATTTTCGACGCGTGGCCCCGTCTCGTCTTCCAGAGCCTTCTGATGCCTATAAATAGCCCTGTAGTGGCCCAAAACGAGGGCAGTCTTCGTTTTTAGGAGTAGGTGCAGATTTTAGGAGTAGTGTAGGTGAGTGTTCTTCATTTCTTGTATTTTCATTTTTTTTAGATCATTGTAGTAGGGCTGAGTGATTTCTAGAGAAAGAGAAAGCAAGGGATTGATGTAATAAAGAGTGACACTCTATGTAAAGATGCCTCCTTTCTCTTCCAATGTAATCTCCTTCACCTTCTACATGATTTCTTGCTAACTTTTCTTCTCATGGCAATCTAACTACTAACCACTAACCATCTAACCACTTACTTGATAATCCACATGAATCGGGTTGCCTCTACAAGGCCTTGTTCTTGCAAGAGCCATTGATGGCCAAAGATGATGGGTTCTAACATCTAACTTGCTAACTTGCTAACCAAGCTAACTCTCTTTTATTTCATGCATTCTTTTTAGTAGTGTAATGAGTGATGCTTGTATTGGCTTGTTCTTGTTGCAATGTTTTGATTGTGATTAACCATCAATGAGCCATGCTTTGTATCGTCTCTTGGAGCCAAGGATTGTAATGGCCGAGGATCAAAATGTGAGGCAACTATCTCGAAGAGGTTAGCATGGTTAGTGGATCACTTAGTAGTTAGTAGCCATGAGTTTTCTTTTAGTTTGTTTTAGAAATCATTTTCAAGTTTCTTTTGATCATTTCCATCGTTGTTTTCACCGTCTTCTTTGTTCACCTTTGTTCCATCTTCTTTTCTAATCGCTTTCCAAATCACTTCTCTTTTGTTTTTCTTATTGACGTTTTCATCGCCTTCTTCACCTACCACATTCTGGATTTCATTTTCCTTTTCTTTTCACTTTCTTTTTCATTCTTTCAACAAAGAAGAACTGTTAACAAACAACGTGAATAGAAACTGTCAATGCTTCTATCGCCTCCCTTCCCTGTGGATACGACCCGTTGAGCCAATGCTATAACGGAAGTATCGAGGGTATATTAGCACATCCGAGCTTTTACATCGATTTTACATAATACACACTTTTGAGTGCTAGTTTCGCCCCGATCATAGGTGACTGATCAAGGGATGTGGAGGTACACCAGTTGTTTGCTCTGGTGACGAATCGGTACCGCTCAGTCTGGGATCACATGGAAGAGAGGCGAGGCGATTGTGTGGATGATGCAAATGGATCGAAGGGAGGTGCTTGTGGGTTGGAGGCGGCCCGCTGGTGGCCTCACAGTCGCGAGGAGAGGCATGAGGGCTAGAAGTCTCGTGGAGAGGAGATGATGGTGTTGCGAGATGATTTGCCTAGGTGTCGACATCGAAGGATTCAAGAAGAAGAAGGGGAAATATCAGGTTGGTTTGTGGGTTACAAGGAAGAGAAAAAAAGAACCAAAGAGAGAGGAACCAGCAAGAGAACGAGAAAGAAAGGAGATGAAGAGAATGTAGGTCACCTAGAGGGGGTGAATAGGTTGAATGTACACCTAGAGGGGGGTGAATAGGTGTACTAACTAATCTAATGATGAATGATGCGGAATTAAAAATTATTTAAGCAAACTAAAAACTATTATATAAAACAAATCAAGTATAAGCAAAGAGTGTAGCCGAATCCCCAATGAAGGGCTCTAAACTATCTCCTCAAGATTCCTCTATATTAAGAGTTAACGTGTCACTATGGATCTCTTGGTTGAATACAAGTGTGAGCAAACAATCCCAAGCATATAACAATTAAGCACAAGATATATCAAGTATATAAAGAGATAAGCAATGTAAGCATGCAAGATATATAACACAAGTGAGATATATAGAAAGCAATCACAAACACGAGAGAATTGATTTGAGGTTCGAGCACTCTTGCTCTACGTCCCCGCCTTCAACACTATGAAGGATTTCTATTAAAAACGATCCTTTAAGATCACTCGATGCCGCAATACCTACAACGAGTTTACACTAGAACTCTTGGATTCACTAGTCTCTCTCTTGTTCCCGCAAGAATAACACACGCAAGCATGCTTGCCGAGGCCGCACCTCTACACCGAGCTCCCATAAGAACTCAAAACAAACACGAACCCGCAAGTTCGCCTCCTCAAATGCAAAGATGAACACTTGATGATCTCAACACTTTGATCACCTAAAACTACTCTCACAACAAAGCTCCTATAGATTGATATTAGCAATGGTAAGCTCAAGTATGTGTAAGAAAAACTAGGATAGATTAGTGGAGGAAAACTCAAGAAATCTCTTTAACAAAACACTCTTGAAAACTCTCCTTCTGATATGGAAATATTAGCTCTAAAACAAGTGAAAAAAACCTCTAAGAGAGATGAAAAAAACTGACTTTTAAACCCTCTTAAAATCTTGTAGAAAACAGCTCAAAACAGCCCCCTTATATAGACTCCCAAAAACTAGCCGTTGGGTCCAACTCAGCAGAAAATTCTGCTATTGGTCGACCGGTCAACGGCTAAAAGTCTGACCATTGGGGCTACCGGTCGACCGCCCGGTCGACCGTTCCCTAGGCTTGACCTACCGATCAAAGAGCAAAGCTCCCTGGCAGGTCGATCGCCTGGTCGACCGGGGCCAGATACAGAGAGCAAAGCTCTCTGGACAGTCGACTGCCCGATCGACCAGCTCTCAAGCCAAATGGCTATGCACGTTCTGTGCACAACGGTCGACCGCCCAGTCGACCAACGTCTGAAATTTTCAGGATTAAAACTTGGTTTATAAACTTTTATAAAATCCCATAAAATCCCTAAAAATATACAAAAATAAGTTCATTGAATTACTTTGAAGTACAAATATGTGTGATCAAAAATCTGCCATAGTACAAACTTTTTGAACCATTTTTGTAATAAAGAAATTTAGCCTTAAACAAAAATCCGTATTTTTCAAAAACAATCTATTATTTGAAAAACGATTTTTTCAAAACTTCTCCAAATACAAAAATAAAATATTTTAAACACTTTTAAAGCTTAGTGTGTATGGATATGATCTAATACACATATGAGATGAAATATCTATATTTTTGGCAATAAGCTCTAAAATAAGTTTTGATAAATACAAAACTTAAACACATAACATAGAAACATCAAATAAGTTTTTCTAAACATTTGAACCAACAATGTGTATGAATGAAATCTAACACACATATAAACCATATAAACTCATTTTGATGAACTCTATTCATGAAACATAAAGATGTATATTTTGAAGCTCAGAATCAAAACGGTATTTTCTAAAATCAAAACTATTCTATGAAAACACATAGAAATTTTGTGTGTGTGTATGAACTTGAGCAATCCACAACTAATCTATCCTTTACATTTTATTTAAAAACAAATCTTTACACTTACAAACATGACACAAGTCTACTTGAAAATCTTCTCTTGAAAATCTTCTTCTCCTTCTTGACTTGGTCCAAACCTTGATCCAATGAGTTAGACTCCTCTTGAGTACTTGATGCGATCTTGATGCGCGAGCTCTTGAATCAACACAAGCTAGCTTCAAAACTTGACTTCGAATCTTTTGTTGAAGTTAAACACCTACTAAGATCTTGATCAAATATCTGAAACTAAATAAGCACTAGATTATTAGTACTATAACTACATGAGTTAATCATCATCAAAGCTAGAGTGATGGGCCTTTGGGCCAACAATCTCCCCCTTTTTGATGATGATAAAACTCATGGAGTTATATATGCATGGATTAAAGATAAACTTCATGGAAGCTCCCCCTTAACTCATGCATAGCAATAAACAATAAGGATATGCAATAAAAGCTCTTAAATTAAACAAACATATATCCATAAACAAGATTATAAACATGCATATAAAACTCTCTAAATTCTTCTCCCCTTTTTTGTCAATTCATCAACAAAGGGGTGAAGACAAATCAAACAATAAATATATATATGCGATATACATTCATAAAGAAGAGAGACGTAAAGTTAGCTCCCCCTGCATACATGCATTCATGAAGAAGAGATGACAAGACCCTGACCCACATAAAGTATAATATACAGTGTATAAGTTGAGATGTTAAGCTCCTCCTACACACGTGTACCACATAAAGAAGAGATGTTAAGCTCCTCAATGTGAGATACACTCAATATGAATCTATATATAGAGAAGATGTTAAGCTCCTCTTGCATATAGGCAATACATAACAAAAAAATTTTGAAGCCACTTTTTAAAAACAAAATTTTGAAATTTCCTTAAGTCAACAAAATAAATTTTGATACCAATGAAATCAAATTGTAGTTGATAAAATAAAAGTTGGTACCACTTGTAAAAATAAAATTTTGAGATATCAATTGTAGATTTTGATTTTGATACCAATTGTAGATTTTGATACCAATAGAAAAGTAAAATATGTAGGACATTTTGATATCAAATAAATACTAATTTAAAATACCAATTGAAATCAATGCATAAGCTTATTATGAAACCAATTAACATTTAAATTAAGTTAAACTTAGCATAAACATAATTTTTGCTTAAGAAAGTAAAGATATTGTAAAACAAGTATAATCAACTCATATATATGTATGAAACTGGAAACACCAATTGAAACTGATACTATTTGACATTTGAAGCATACATATATAATAAACACATATTAGCATACAAAAAAAGTGACATGAAGATCATGTATATAACTCATACCTATCACCATATTCATGCACATGTTTAAATAGATTTTTAATTTTGAGCATACAAGGCATGGTCGCCCAACCATCCTCCCTTTAAGGGTAGAAGTTTTCAAAAATAGGATTTAAAAATAGTTGTAAATGAAAAATACTACCAAATGAAGAATAAATATCTAGTTTAAAGTAATTTTTGAAAAACTAGTTAAAGATCCTTCAAACATGAAAACAAATCATATATCTCATGAAGCATGCTAAATACACAAGAGTTGACATTTGAAATCTATAAAGTTCAAAAATGTGCTCATGAAACAAAATCATAAGTAAACAAAAAAAATGTGAGTGCACAAGAATCATGTGAATAGCATATTCATGAAAATAAGCAATAAAGCTCAAAACATCAAAACATATGAAAATCATAAAAATTTATTTTCATTTAAATAAGCTTTAAGGTATATGTATGTTCTATCGAAACTAAAATATACACACATATCCCAAACACAAACGAGTCCAAAATAGAATTTGCATGAAGGCAAGTGACTCAAGGGAATACATGTATATTTATTAGTTTTAGACAAAAATAACATATACATGAAGCAAAACATGTTCAAAAATAGGGAAAACAAGTATAAAAGAAAGAATTATCAAAACTAGGTTATACATGTACATGTAATGAGTACAAATCAGCATTGAAGTACAAACATATAATAATCAAGTGTAGCTCACTACTTGTACAAGTATAAAAATAAGTTTTAATGAAAACTACAACTAAACAAGTAATTACCACATGAAGTACAAAACATGATTATTTAACATAAAACCAAAACATGCTAAAAATTATCAAATGTAAAAGCATGTAAACTAAAATATGAGTTTTAGAGATAGTTACCAAACCATACGCACTATTCTCTAAGCCTCCAAAACATGGTGGTCCTCCCACCAAACTTCCTTGATAGTGATGCATCAATTTAGTGTGTCCATCTAACTCATCATGCATCTACCACCAAGGCACCATACCTCTCACGTCATGTGAGAGCCCACACCTACATCAAACACAAGAGGTAGGGATTTTGGTACTCATTTCCTTTTGTGTCCACGGGGGTTAGGATCATAAGAACCTAAACATTTTTATAAATGTAAAATTTATATGATTTATCTTTACCAAAATAAAACTTTGCTAAATGGCCTTTATGGCCGCAATGTGTACATTTGTACACTCTAGCATACATATAAGAATGAGTGTGATCATGATGTGCATGAGGTGTATGCCGTGTAGGATGTGCATGAACATGTAGAATTTGTTTCTTGCGAAACATGGATTCCAATCTATTATGGATAAATGCACAATTGCTCAAATTTAAGCTCAAACAATCAATTCTCTTTTTAAAAACATGAATCTCATTTTTATCAAAAGAGGAGGCAACATTATTAGCATGGCAAGAATGAGAATCAACTATCTTTTTCTTTTTAGAAATATTTTCTTTTTCTTTTAAATTAAATTTTCTTTTCAAAGAGTTATTTTCTTTCAAAACAATCTCTTTTTCTTTTTCAACAAAAATAATTTTATTTTTCAAAGAATTATTTCCTTCACAAATATCATTTAATTTTGAAGACAAGAAAATATTCTCTTTTTTCAAAAATTCATTTTCTTTGGAAACACATTCAAATTTATTTTTAAAAGAATCATTTTTTTTAGCAAAAAGGTGTTTTCCTTCTTTATCTTAGCATTTTCAATTTTCAATAAATCATATTTTTCAAGAAGTTTTCGACAAAAAGATGCAAGCTCATCATAAGGCATGTCAATATCTTCTTCTACCTCGGATTCAAAATTTACCTCAAGGGGTTTATCCCCTTGGACCATGTAACATATATTGAAAGCATCGCTTCCATCATCTGAATCGCTCCCCACATAGTATTGCTTTTGTTCACCTAGGGAGACAAGTGTGTTCCATACTACAAAAGCCGAATCAAAGTTAGAAACCCTAGATAAATATTCATCATTTAGGGTAATCTTTAAAGCATGAAGGGCTTTTGCATTAGCCTCAAGATATTTGCCATTTAAACAATAAGAATCTTTAATAGTGGCAAAATAAACAAGAATTTTTAGGGCTTTGAGGTACATTGACATCTTATCTTTTCAAATTTGGATGTTAAGAATATCAAACATGGGAGGTGTCACGAAATCTATATGTGTGTAAACAAATATTGTGATTAGCTAAAATGAGAATATTTAACTATAGGTTGTTAAACCCAAATCAAGAGCACCAAGCTCTAATACCAATTGAATGTACACCTAAAGGGGGTGAATAGGTGTACTAGATAATCTAACGATGAATGATGCGGAATTAAAAACTATTTAAGCAAACTAAAAGCTATTATGCAAAACACAACAAGTATAACCAAAGAGTGTAGCCGAATTCTCAATAAAGGGCTCTAAGCTATCTCCTCAAGATTCCTCGAGATTAAAAGTTGAGGTGCCACTATGGCTCTTGTGGTTGAATACAAGTGTGAGCAAACAATCCCAAGCATATAACAATTAAGCACAAGATATATCAAGCATATAAAGAGATAAGTAATGTAAGCATGCAAGATATATAAATACAAGTAAGAGATAGAGAGAGCAATCACAAACACGGAAGAATTGTTTCGAGGTTCGAGCACCCTTGCTCTACGTCCTCGCCTTCAACACTATAAAGGATTTCCACAAGATCACTCGGTGCCACAAAACCTACAACGAGTTCACACTAGAATTCTTAGACTCACTAGTCCCTTTCTTGTTCCCGCAAGAACAACACACGCAAGCACACTAGCTTGCCGAGGCCGCACCTCTACATCGAGCTCGCACAAGAATTCGAAATAAACACGAACCCACAAGTTCGCCTCCTCAAATACGAAGATGAATACTTGGTGATCTCAGTACTTTGATCACCTAAAACACTCTCATAACAAAGCTCCTATAGGATTGATATAACAATGAAAATCTCAAGTATGTGTGAGAAAAACTAGGATAGATTAGTGGAGGAAACTCAAGAAATCTCTTTAGAAAAACACTCTTGAAAACTCTCCTTTTGATATGAAAATATTATCTCTAAAATAAATGGAGAAAACCTCTAGGAGAGATGGAAAAAACTGGCTTTGAAAATCTAGTAGAAAACAGCCCAAAACTGCCCCTTATATAGACTCCCAAAAACTAGCCGTTAGGTTCCAACTCAGCAGAAAATTCTGTTGTCGGTCGACCGGCTAACGGTCAAAATTATGACCGTTAGGGCTTCTGGTTGACCGCCCGGTCGACCGTTCCCTAGGCTTGACTTGTCGGTCGACCGCCCGGTCGACCACGGCCAGATCCAGAGAGCAAAGATCTTTGGTCGGTCGATCACCCGATCGACAAGCCCTCAAGCCAAATGGCTGTGCACGTTCTGTGAACATCGGTCGACCGCCCAGTCGACCGACATCTGGCTTGGTCGACCGGTCGGTCAGTGCCAGAAGGCCTGGTCTGAAATTTTCAGGATTAAAACTTGGTTTTATGAAATTTTATAAAATCCCATAAAATTCCTAAAAATTTAAAAAAAATAAGTTCTATGAAATACTTTGAGTACAAATATGTGTGATAAAAAATTAGCACATATTACAAACTTTTTAAACCATTTTCATAATATAGAAATTTAGCGTTAAACAAAAATCTGTAATTTTCAAAAAATCTTTTATTTGAAAAACGGTTTTTCCAAAACTTCTCCAAATACAAAAATAAGATATTTTAAACACTTTGAAGCTTAGTGTGTATGAATATGATCCAATACACATATGAGATGAAATATCTATGTTTTCAGCAATAAGCTCTAAAATAAGTTTTGATAAATACAAAAGTTAAACACCTAATATAGAAAAATCAAATAAGTTTTTCTAAATATTTGAACCAACAATGTGTACGAATGAAATACAACACACATATAAACCATATAAACTCATTTTGATGAACACTATTCATGAAACATTAAGATTTGAAGCTCAAAACCAAAACGATATTTTCTAAAATCAGAACTATTCTATGAAAACACATAGAAATTTTATGTGTGTGTATATGAGCTTGAGCAATCCACAACTAATCTATCCTTTAAATTTTATCTAAAAATAAATCTTAGTGCTTACAAACATGACACAAGTCTACTTGAAAATCTTCTCTTGAAAATCTTCTTCTTCTTCTTGACTTGGTCAAACCTTGATCCAATGAGCTAAACTCCTCTTGAGTATTTGATGCGATCTTGATGCGCGAGCTCTTGAATCAACACGCGCTAGCTTCAAAACTTGACTTCGAAATTTTTGTTAAAGCTAAACACCTACTAAATCTTGATCAAATATCTAAAACTAAATAAGCACAAGATCATTAGTATTATAACTACATGAGTTAATCATCATCAAAACTAGAGTGATGGGCCTTTGGGCGAACATAAGTGACTAGCTAATATAATACAAATAATGCAAAATTAAAAACTAATTATGCAAACTAAATAAACACACTTTGTATACCCAAAGAGTGAAACTGAATTTCCAGTGAAAGGCTCTGGACTTCTCCTCAAGATACCTCTAGAGTAAGAGTTGAGGTTCTAGTTTAGCTCTCTTGATTTGATACAAGTGTGCACATAACCGCAATAACAATATCAAGCATGTAAGGATATGATCAATACAAGAGCATGCAAGATATTAAAACAGCCCAAGCATGTATATCAATAAAGCACAAGTATATCAAGCTCGTGAGAATGTAAAGAATAAAAGCATACAAGATATATAAACACAAGTAAGAGAAAGAGATATAAGCAATCGCAAACATGAGAAATTTCTTTCGAGGTTCGAGCCACTTGCTCTATGTCCCCCCTTCAACACTATGAAGGATTTGAAAGTACATCTAGAGGGGGGTGAATAGGTGCAGGGCTAATCTAATGACAAATGATGCGGAATTAAAAAAATAATTGTAATATACATAGTGTAACCAAAGAGTGTAGCCGAATTCCCAGTGAGGGCTCTGGACTATCTCCTCTAAATTCCTATAAATAAGAGTTGAGGTACTATGTAAAGCTCTCTTAGTTCAACACAAATGAGGCACACAAACAATACCAAGCATATATGTATGAATGAATAATATGAAATAATGCAATGTAAATAAGAGAGAGTTAAGAGATAGTGGATCAATCGCAAACACAAGGATATATTTCGAGGTTCGAGCCACTGCTCTACATCCCCGCCTTCACACAGAAGGATTTCCACTATATCATCCGCACAGGACTTCTCACACAGGGAACCTCCACTGAGGATTTGGGTAATACAAACTTGGAGTACACAACTCCTCTCTCCAATAAACACAACCTCTTCACAAGAGGCAAGGCACAACAACTATCACCTCTACACTTAGAGGATTAGCACTTAGCCAAAACAAGATCAACCTCTCAATAGAGGGATAAGGCTCAAAGCCAAACAACAACCTTAATCACCTCTACACTTAGAGGGATACCGACACAACCAAACTCAACCTCCACAAACTCCTCTACACAAGAGGGATACCAACAAATATAAGGAAGGTTACAACTCTTGGTGGTCTCAATAACCACAAACCAATTTTCTCACAAAAACAAGATCCTATAGATAGGATAGATGTGATATCTCAAGTGTGAGAAAACAAAGAGTTGGAAAACAAATCACAAAGAAAAACTTTTGGGAAAACTTCTACATGGCTATAGAAATGAAAACAAAAAACCAATTCCCAAATACTCTATTTTTCTTTGATTTTTCTAACACTTTAAAACAAATAAAGATAGATCTTTATAACCCAAAAACTCTTTGAAAACTTATTGCTAAAACACTAGGAAAGATAGAAAATTTTGCTCTTGAAATTCTTCTTGAAAACAGCCAAGGAGGGGGCTATTTATAACCCTCCAAAAATCTGCCCGATGGCAGCCAGGAAAAGGTAGAAATGCCCTTCCGGTCGACCGCCCGGTCGACCGGCCAATGGTCATTTTTATGACCGTTGAGCCACCGGTCAACCGCCCGATCAACCGGGCCAAAGCCAACGGTCGACCGCTCGGTCGACCGGCCCCTACCCTAGAGTGGGGTGCTTTCGGTCGTCGACCGCGCGGTCGACCGGCCGAGATGGCTGGCCTTTGTGCACGTCCTATGCACATTGATCGACCGTGCCGGTCGACCGGTCCGGTCGACCGCCAGTCAGTCTGGCTGGGTTTATATAGGGATTAAAAACTTGTCTTTTTATCTTCAATTAAATCCCATAAAGTCACATAAATTCTACAAAAATAAGTTCTTATTAGATCTTTAAAATAAAAATATGTGTGACAAAAATTCAACACATATTATAAACAATTTGAACCATTTTTGTGATATTGAAATTTAGCCTTTAAACAAAATCATATTTTCCAAAGCTTAGATTTTTGAAATGGAAAACTGTTTTCTCCAAAACTCATGTAAATACAAAAACATGATATTGAAACAACTTTGAAGCATGTTGCATATGGATAGAATCTAATACACATAAAGGATATATATATATGTTTTTGACAAGAAATTTAAAAATCGGTTAAACCGAAAAACAAACATTTAAACTTGTGTGTGTATGTGAACTTGAGCAGATCAATACTATCTAATCTTTGCAAAGATCTAAATATACTAAACACAAACCGAAGTCTTCTTGTAGAGCTCCTTCTCCAAGTCGACTCGATCCAAACGCGATCCAACGAGCTTGACTCCAACTCAGTGCTAGATGCGATCTTAACGCTCCAACTCTTGAATCAACACGTGAAAGCTCCGAATCTTCTTTATTGAAGCTAAACACCTACTAAAATCTTGATCAAATATCTGAAACTAAATATCACAAGATTATTAGTAAACTATAACTACATGAGTTAATTATTATCAAAACTAGAGTGAAGGGCCTCTGGGTCAACAATCTCCCCCTTTTTGATGATGACAAAACTCATGGAGTTATATATGCATGGATTAAAGTTAAGCTTCATAGAAGCTCTCCCTTAGCTCATGCATAGTAATAAACAATAAAGATATTCAATGTATACATAAAATAAATAACACATATTAACATATATGTTCTGATACCAATTTAAAACAAAACATGTATGCTCTGATACCAATTAAAAAAATAAACATACATATAAATGACATAAACATGCATATATAAAACTCTCAAAATTCTTCTCCCCCTCTTTGTATAAAACAAGGATATTAAATAATCATGCATATATAAAACTTCAAAATTCCTCTCCCCCTTTTTGTCAAATCATCAACAAAAGGGCATAAATAAACTCAAAAAAAAATTCTCCCTTTTTGTCAAATCAAACAAAAAGGATGTATATGCGATATACATTCATGAAGAGGAGAGACATAAAGTTAACTCCCCCTGCATACATGCATTACATGAAAAAGAGATAACTAAACCCTAATCACATAACGCATAATATATAATGTATAAACGAAGATGTGAGGCTCCCTCTACA
Organism: Agave tequilana; assembly: GCA_038442645.1. Taxonomy (NCBI): domain Eukaryota; kingdom Viridiplantae; phylum Streptophyta; class Magnoliopsida; order Asparagales; family Asparagaceae; genus Agave; species Agave tequilana. The sequence continues at coordinate 25,610 of JAVJIF010020869.1, read as the reverse complement.
CACGTGTAAGACATAGAGAAGAGAGGTCAAGCTTCTCAATATGAAATACACTCAACATGAATCTATATATATAAAAAAGATGTTAAGTTTTCCTTGTATATAAGCAATACATATCAAAATAATATGATACCAATTGAAAAATATATCAATTTATGATAAAGGTATACATCGAAACATCATGATACAAATTTATGATACCAATTGAAAATAAACAAAACATTATTAAGAAAGCAATTGAAAGTAAACAAAATTTTTAAGATACTGAAAGATACCAATTTAAAATATCTTGATATCAATTTAAAATGTCTTGTAAATCTTTTGATATCAATAAAAAATGAGACATTGTATGTTTTTGATACCAATTGAAATATATATTTAAAATCTAGATACCAAATGAAAGTAACAACCAATTGAAAGTAAAAACCAAATTATTTTAGGTAAACATAACTCATATCAATATAGATACCAATTTAAAATGAAACGTGGTACCAATATTGAAAATGTTAGCATATACCAAAATAAAATATTTTTCATCATAAATAATGGGAGTAAGATATCAATTGAAAAATAAACTTGATTGAAAGATACCAATTGAAAGATAAAGCATAAATTTTCTCCCCTTTTATGAAGTACCAATAAAAACGATGCATAAGCTTGTGTAAGATACCAAGAAAAAATGATTGACATTAAGGACTAAATCAAGCTTAACATAAACACAATTTGTGCTTTAAGATGTAAAGATAATGTAAGAACAATCAATCACATATATGTATGAAAATGTAAATACCAATCGAAATTGATACTATTTGAAGTTTGAAGCATACATATAAAAAAATATGAGTATATAAAAAAAATATCGATTGTGATACCAATTGAAAATACAAAGAAGATCAAATGTATAACTCATAAATACCTCCCTTTCATGCACATATTAAAAAAATTTCAATTAGGCATACAAGGCATGGTCGCCCATCCAGTCGCCCTTTGGATGGAAGGGGTTTTCAAAAATAGGATTTGAAAATAATTTAACATGTTTGAAAACTCTATCAATTGAAGAATAATGACTAGTTTGAAGATAATATTTGAAAACTAGTGCGAAATTCTTCAAGTAAGGAATAAAATATGAATATATTCCATGAAACATGTAAATCACACGATGATTGACATTTAAAATCTATGAAGCACATATAAAACTCATGAAAACAAAAATCATGAGTAAACATGGATGATGTAAGTGCAAGAGTCATTTAATCAACAAAGTCATGAAAATAGGTGATGAAGCTCAATATGAAATTAAAAAATATGAAGATCATAGAAAATTTAATTTTTATCATAATAATTTCAATTTCAAGGCATATGTATGTTCTGTCAAAAACTAAAGGCATACATGCATATCCTAAACACAAATGTGTTCATAAAGAATTTTGCATAAAAGGCATATGACTCAAGGGTGTACATGTAAATCTAAAGTTTTAACCAAAATTAACATATACATGAAACTAGACATATTAAAATGAAAACATGTATAAAATAGGGAATATAAGTTGAAATGCAAGAATCATCAAAACTAGGCTATACTAGTACATCTAATGGGTACAAATGAGCAATTAAGCACAAACATACAAAAATCAAATGTAGCTCATTAGTTGTACAAGTATATACATAAGTTTTAATGAATAACTACATCAAACATGTAATCAAAATATGAAGTACAAAAGAATCATAAACATAAACCAATATAACCATTAGGCTAAACGCACATATTTTAGAGTTATGATATACACAATAGCTAAACTAAAGTGAGAACACAAAAGTAGTCCATATAAATATGGGTATATCTCAAATACTACATATGTATATCACAAGTCTAATTATCATGATATTTAACATAATAATCATGAAAAATCAAAACATGCTAAAAATCAACAATATAAAAGTACGTAAACTAAATGAGAGTTAGAGATAGTTACTAAAAACCATTAGGGCGCATCTCTAGATCTCCAAACTATAGTGGTCCTCCCACCAAACTTTTCTTAAAAGCGATGCATCCAAAAGTGTCACCATATAGCTCGGAACGCATTCACCTCAAGGCACCAACACCTCTCACGTCATGTGAGAGCCCACACCTACATCAAATAAAATAGAAGTAGATTTTGGTACCTATACTCTATTGGGTCCATGGGGATTAGCACCTTTCCTAACCCAAACAAACTTTTTGCAAAATTTGAGTCATTTAGTCTATCATAACAAAATTTTGCAAGGTGGCCCTTACGTCCACAATGTGTACAAGTGTACATATGAGTATACATGGTGTCATGTGTGTGAGCATGAGAGTATGTGTATGCCGTGTATGGTGTGCATGCATATGTGGAACTTATTTCTTTCGAAACATGGATTCTAACCGTGTATGGTTCATAGCACATTGGCTTAAAGTGGAGCCCAAACAATCAACACTTTTTTTAACATATATATATATCATTTTCAATAATAGTAGAAAAGGTGGAGCATGCAATAGGTATAATAGATGATAAAGCATGGCAAACATGAGTATCTAAATTATTTTTTAGGAAATATTTTCCTTAGAAACTAAATTCAATTTCTTTGAAATTAAAACAATTTTATTTTTCAAAGATTCATTCTCTTTTAAAACAAAATCAAGTTTTGAAGATAGAACTTCATTTTTCTTCAAAACATCATCACAATCATTTTTACTTTTTAAGATTTTATTTTTATTTAAGACAAGATCAAGTTGGGATTTCAATGAGTCCCTTTCATTAGAGATCTCATCTCTTTCTTGCAAAGCCATGTCAAGTTTTGAAAATAAATCCTTATTTTCTTCTTTTATTCTAAGACTTTTCTTTTTTAAAAGTTGGTATTTTCTAATAGGTTTTCACAAACAATAGATAGTTCTTCATTAAGAGCATCAGCATCAACATAATCATTACTAGAAGAACTAGCACAATCATCTAGATAGGTGTCCGAGTTTACCTCAAGGGAGTCATTCCCTTGGACCATGTAGTAAGGTTGGTCGGACTCATCTCTACTAGATTCCTCCTCCACATATTTCGGCATTTGAAGCTTTGGAGAGGTCAAAGTGTTCCATACTGCAAAAGCGGAATCACAATGAGAAATCATAGAAAGATAATCTTTGCTAAGTGTGTTTCTAAATGCCTCTAGGGCTTGTGTATTGGCCTCTATATGCTTGTTACTACTAAGATAGGATTTCTTAGTAGTAGCAAGGTATACATGCATTCCTAGGGTTTTTAGGTGCATACTCATTCTAAGTTTCCACATATCGATGTTAGAAGCATCAAACATGGGAGGGGCAAGGTAATCCATGACTGTGTGTAAACAAGTATGTGTGCAAAAGCAAATATAGATTAGCTAACCAAGATCTCACTCCTAGGTGGTTAAACCTAATATCAGGAGCGTAGGCTCTGATACCAATTGAAAGTACACCTAGAGGGGGTGAATAGGTGTGGGGCTAATCTAATGACAAATGATGCTAATTAAAATAAATTGCAACACACTTAGTGTAACCAAAGAGTGTAGCCGAATTCCCGGTGAAGGGCTCTGGACTATCTCCTCTAAATTTCTCTAAATAAGAGTTGAGGTGCTATATAAAGCTCTCTTGGTTCAACACAAGTGAGGCACACAAACAATACCAAGCATATATGTATGAATGAACAATATGAAATAATGCAAGATAAATAAGAAAGAGTTAAGAGATAGTGAATCAATCGCAAACACAAGGATATGTTTTGAGGTTCGAACCACTGCTCTATCCCTACCTTCACACAGAAGGATTTCCACTATATCGTCCACACAGGACTTCCCATATAGGGAACCTCCACTGAGAATTTGGGTTATACAAACTTGGAGTACACAACTCCTCTCTCTCTAACAAACACAACCTCTTCACAAGAGGCAAGGCACAACAACTATCACCTCTACACTTAGAGGGATGGGCACTTAGCCAAAACAAGATCAACCTCTTAATAGAGAGATAAGGCTCAAACCCAAACATAACCTTAATCACCTCTACACTTAAAGGGATACCAACACAACCAAACTCAACCTCCACAAACTCCTCTACACAAGAAGGATACCAACAAATACAAGGAAGGTTACAACTCTTGGTGGTCTCAATAACCACAAAATAATTTTCCCACAAAAACAAGATCCTATAGATAGGATAGATGTGATAGCTCAAATGTGAGAAAACAAAAAGTTTGGAAAACATATCACAAAGAAAAACTTTTGGGAAAACTTCTAGATGGCTATAGAAATGAAGAACAAAAACCAATTCCCAAAGACTCTATTTTTCTTTGATTTTTCCAACACTTTAAAACAAATAAAGATAGATCTTTATAACCCAAAAACTCTTTGAAAACTTGTTGCTAAAACACTAGGAAAGATAGAAAATTTTGCTCTTGAAATTCTTCTTAAAAATAGCCAAGGAGGGGGCTATTTATAACCCTTCAAAAATCTGCCCGTTGGCAGCGAGGAAAGGGCAGAAATGCCCTTCCGGTCGACCGGCCAACGGTCATTTTTATCACCGTTGAGCCACCGGCCCCCACCCGAGAGTGGAGTGCTTTCAGTCGGTCAACCGGTCGAGATGGCTGGCCTTTGTGCACGTCCTGTGCACGGTCGACCTACAACTGGTCCGGTCAACTGCCAGTCAGTCTGGCTGGGTATACATAGGGATTAAAAACTTGCCTTTTTATCTTCAATTAAATCCCATAAAATTACATAAATTTCACAAAAATAAGTTCATATTAGATCTTTAAAATATAAATATATTTGACAAAAATTCAACACATATTTTGAACAATTTGAACCATTTTTGTGATATTGAAATTTAGCCTTTAAATAAAATCCGAATTTTTCAAAACTTGGATTTTTAAAATGGAAAACCGTTTTCTCCAAAACTTATGTAAATACAAAAACATAATATTGAAACAACTTTGAAGCATGTTGCATATAGATAGAATCTAATATACATAAAGGATATATATCTATGTTTTTGACAAGAAATCCAAAAACCGGTTAAACCGAAAAACAAACATTTAAACTTGTGTGTGTATGTGAACTTGAGCATATCAATACTATCTAATCTTTACAAAGATCTAAACATACTAAACACAAATTGAAGTCTTCTTGTAGAGCTCCTTCTTCAAGTCGACTTGATCCAAATGTGATCCAACGAGCTTGACTCTAATCGAGTGCTAGATGCGATCTTGATGCTTGATCTTTTGAATCAACACGTGAAAGCTCCAAAACTTCTTTGTTGAAACTAAACACCTACTAAAATCTTGATCAAATATCTGAAACTAAATATCACAAGATTATTAGTAAACTATAACTACATGAGTTAATCATCATCAAAACTAGAGTGAAGGGCCTCTGGGCCAAGAGGATTTCTACTAGAATCGATCTCGCAAGATCACTCGGTGTCGCAACACCTACAATGTGATCCCTCAAGAACTCTTGGATCTGCAAGTCCCTCACTTATTCCCGTAAGAACAACACAAGCGAACCCGCAAGCTCACCGAGGTCGCACCCTCTACGACTCCTCAAATACAAGGGGTGGAACACTTGTGATCACTTCTCTTGATCACAAAAATAAACTCTCACAAACAAGGATCCCTAGAGGATGAAAATAGAAATGGATAGCTAAAACTGTGTGAGAAAACAAGATAGATGTGGAGATGAAAAATTCAAAGAAAAGATTTTGAAAACTCAAGAAAATCACTCTTGATAAACTCTCTTTTGAATAGCAATGAAGCTCTAAAACTTGTTGGAAAAACTCTATTGAAGATGAGAAAATAAGCTCTTAAAAAACTAATATAAAGCTCACCCAAACCCCATATTTATAGGCCAAGAAAAACTAGCCATTATGATTTAAAAACTGCTAGAAATGGCATGTCGGTCGACTGCCTGGTCAACTGACTAACGATCAAATTTCTGACCGTTGGAGTCTATCGGTCGACCGACCACAGACCCAGACTGTATAATAGGTCAACTTTGAGCACAATTTTAAGGCCTAAAACGTTAGAATTTGAAAATAATTATATAAGAAGAATTTGTGAATCATTAAGTCTTATTTCAGATGCAACTTAAATCAAATCAATATCATTTCAGAGGAGAAGGTTATCAACAAAATGCTAAAAGGTGTCAAATAGAAACTGTAAACTGTTTTCAAAATAAGAACAGATTTCAACCCAATATTTGACATCTTTAACATTTGAATCAAAAAATGACTATTGAACAAGAAATGTATCCCTAAAATTTATCTTTGAAATGCAATTTAAATCATATTTATTGAATATAAGAATAAAAAGTTATGACCAGAAAACTACACGCGTGTCGAGCATATCAGCAGAACGGTCGGCCGCCCGATCGACCGAGAAATCCGAGAGCTCTGCAAACTCAGTCGGTCGACCGGTCGGTCGGCCGAACTCAACTACGATCAATCGGTCAGTCGACCGAGCCAAGTCACATTAGCTTGTTCCCATCTTGTGCACATCGGTCGTCCGTTCGGTCGATCGGCTCAGCCTTCGGTCGACCGCAAGCAGCCCAAAAATACATTTTTCAGGGTTATTAAAGATCTTTTTAAATTCTTTTTAAATATCATAAAATCTCCATAAATTTCACGAAAATAAATTCATTAAAATATTATGAAGTACAAATATGTGTGATGAAAGATCAACGCATATTATAAACATGTGAACTAGTTTTTGAGATATAGAAATTTAATCATGAAACCAAAATCGTATTTTCTGAAAAACCAAAGTTTTCTGTGTGTGTCTATGTGTATAGGCTTGAGCAATCCATAACTAGTATTTCTTTTACATTTTATCTAAAAACACAAATTTAAACTTACAAACATGACACAAGTCTTGAAAATCTTCTTCTCCATCTTAACTTGGTTCAAACCTTAATCCGTGAGCTAGACTCCTTTTTTGAGTACTTGAGGCGATCTTGAAGCACGAGCACTTGAAGCAACACGTGCTAGCTTCAAAACTTGACTTCGAATCTTTTATTGAAGCTAAACACCGACTAAGATCTTGATAAATATCTAAAACTTAATAAACACAAGATCATTAGTATTATAACTACATGAGTTAATCATCATCAAAGCTAGAATGATGGGCTTTTGGACTAACAATCTCCCTCTTTTTGATGATGACAAAACTCATGGAGTTATATATATTGGATTAAAGATAGGCTTCATAGAAGCTCCCTCTTAGCTCATACATAGCAAAAACATAAAAATATTCAATGAATGCACTTAAACTAAACACAAATATATATGCATAAATAACAAATATTAAACATGCATATATAAACTCTCTAAATTCTTCTCCCTCTTTTTGTTAATTCATCAACAAATGGGTGAAGATACACAAACAATATAAAGGTATATGTGATATACATTTATGAAGAGGAGAGACGTTAAGTTAACTCCTCGTGTATGCATACATTACATGGAGAAAGGATGACTAGTCTCTAACCCACATAAGCATAATATACAATGCATAGACGGAGATATTAAGCTCCTCTTACACACATGTACCACATAAAGAAAAGAGGTCAAGCTCATGAATATGTACAATACACTCAACATGAATCTATATATAGAGGAGATGCTAAGCTCCACTTGCATATAAGCAATACATATCTAACAAGTTTTGAAAAATTTGATAATACTTCAAACAAAAGTTTGAAATTTCTTGTAGATAACAAAACAAATTTTGATACTAATTGAAATCAAATAGTAGTTGACAAAACAAATGTTAGTACCACTTGTAGATAAACAAAATTATTAAGATACCAATAGTAGATTTTGATATCAATTGAAGGTGAAAATGAAATACATTTTGATACAAAAAAAAAATACCTAGTGAAATTAATGCATAAGCTTATAAAGGTACCAATTAACATTAAGAACAAAATCAATCTTAACTTAAATATAATTTGTACTTTAAAAATGTGTAAAGACATTGTAAAACAAGCACAATTCAAATCATATATATGTATGTATAAAAACAAAAATACCAATTGAAATTTGAAGCAAACATATATAGTTTTAAGTATGAGTATACAAAAATCAATTATCATTAAAAATCATGTATGACTCATAACAATCCATCCTTATCATGCACATATTTAAAAGATATTCAATGAGGCACATAAGACATGGTTACCCAGCCAACCACCCTTTAAGGGTGAAAGTTTTCAAAAATAAGATTTGAAAATAGTTGTAAATTGAAACACTACCTAATGAAGAATATATAACTAATTTAAAGTAATTTTTAAAAAACTAATTAAAGATCCTTCATACATGAAAACAAATCATATATCCCATGAAGCTTGCTAATACACAAGAGTTGATACTCGAAATCTATAAAAATCATAAATACTCATGAAAATAAAGTCGTGAGTAAACCAAAAATATGAGTGCACAAGAATCATGTAAATGACATATTCATGAAAATAAACACTAACGCTCAAAACACAACTTGTAAGAAATTTTTTTCTCAAAAACATGATATATCATATAGTTATGCATGAATCATCAAAAGTAAGACGTACAATAACAAATAATTGAGTACATAAAAGGAGCATGTAAAACATGTATCTCAAAATGTATATGTATAACACAAGTTTTAATAGAATATGCATATGAACATATGATATAGATATTTAAATCAAGATATGCTTTAACTAAAGCATATAAAAGTATGAATCAACTAAAAGGAATAGGCATGTAAATCTATTAAAAAGATTTTCAGAAAAACATGCAAAACTTAGGCAACCATCAACTCAATTATAAGCACAAAACATCATGTGATAAAGTCTGAGTTACTCAAACTAGCATATAAATATTTAAAATATATTTAAAGAGGAGAAATAAATGGTTACCAAAAATGATGTAGCCAATGCATTTCTCCAAAATAAGAGGTGGTCCTCCCACCATGCTTCATTGATAGAATTGAAATCACCTAGAGGGGGGGGGTTAATAGGTCATAATGCTAATCAATGCACAAATTAAAAATTATGATGCAAGGATCACCCGAAACAAGACTAGAAGCCGAATACCCCGTGAAGGGCTCTGAACTCCTTCCTCATGATTCCTCTAGATAAGAGTTTGAGGTGCGTATTGCAATCTTATTATATGAGTATTGATCGACAATATAGCAATGAATATGAAGTGAATATAGCAATGAATATAAAGCAAGTAAACCAATCGTAAACACTGAGATTTGTTTCGAGGTTCGAGCACCCAGCTCTACGTCCCCGCCTTCACCCAGAAGGATTTTCGATCCACTAGAACTTTCACAAAGGATTACAACCACTAGGGAGTACCCAACTCCTCAATCACACTCCTCTAGTCCAGAGGTAGTGGAGCCACAAATACAATAATCACTGGATGATCAAAAGATCACAAACTCTCTTTTTAAAAACTTTTCCTTACAAAAACCCTAGAGAATGATATATAAGATTGAAGCTCAAGGTTTTGTAAGTGATATAAAAATAGAAGAGAGATTTTAAGAACCAAAAACTTTCAAAAAACTTTTGAAAATAATAGCCCAAAACTTAAACAAAAGCTCTTTCTCAAGAAACTCAAAACTTTTGATCTTTAAATTTGTTGTTGTGTAAACCTCTACCCTAATGACCCCTTTATATAGGATTTAGGAAGAGTAAACATAGAAAAGTTTTACCTGAATATAAGAGAAAGAAATTGACCCTCTAATACAGCTAACCACGTTTTATTTAAACTTAAACACATTTTGAAAACATGTTAAAAATCAGCCTCCAGAAAATTAGCCATTACTGCCAATCTGGCAGATTGGTCAATGTTGAGCACATTTTTCAGGCTGTAAACGTCCGAATTCAGAATTAGGTATATAGGAATAATTTATAGATCTTTAAGTCTTCGTTTTAATGCAACTAAAAGAAACTCAATATCATTTTGTATTAAAATGTTATCAATAAAATACTTACAGGTGTCAAAACAGAAACTGTAAGCTATTTTCAGAACAAGAACAGAGTTCAACCAAATATTTGACATCTTTAAAATTTGAATCTGAAAATGATTATTAAATAATAAATTTAGATCTAAAAGTAATCTTTGAAATGTAAGTTAAATCATGTTATTTGAATATAAGAATAAAAATTATGATAACAACTATAAAAGGGTGTCAAGCAGATCAACAGAACTAAAACTGGTTCAAATCCAAAACCGATTAAATCAAAAACCAAACGTATTGAATTTATGTGTGTGTATTTGAGCTTCAAACGTATATACTATTCTTTAACAAACTAAAAATATAAAAACTTTATAGGAAGGTGTCTCTGAACCGCGTTGCCGAGCTAGAGCCTTCTCTCCTATGAAACGTCCTTTTGCGTCATTTGCCTTTTAGCGCAATTATCCTTGCAATATGCTTAATAAGAACATCATGACTAGTACAAACCTGAAACTCATTCTAAACAACTTATTACTACCAAATAACTTCTATGTGTTTTGTTATCATCAAAACTTAAACAAATAGAGAGTGAAACCTTTTGGCCAACAATCTCCCCCTTTTTGATGATGACAAAACGTATAGGTTATAACACAAGATACAAAAGGGATATAAAAAGTCCCCCTCAAATAATGCTCTATTAAACAAGTATAAAATAATCTATAAAAAAAACATATATGAGTAAAACATGTACAACACATGAAACCAAAACATGAAACTACAATACTTCTCCCCCTTTTTGTCATACATCAAAAAGGGTTAGGAAATAACTAATAAACAATATATGCAGAAACAAGATATAAACATGCATATATGCATACATAAACTCAAATATCTCTTCCATATTTGTCAATTCATCAACAAAGGGACTAAGGAGAAAACACAATCAATTGTCATATCATCAAATCTTAAAGACCGAAACTTAAGGTTCTTTTTTTTTATATACCAATTTAAAATTTTTGATAAACATATTGATACCAATTGAAAAATATTGATACCAATTAAAGGTAAAAATCAAATTTTTAGAGAAACACTAAAATCATTTTGCAATAAGGATACCAATAGAGAATAAAACCAATTTAAGATCATTTATACTAATATTGAAAATGTTAGCGTATATCAAACCAAAATATTTTACATCATAAATGATGGGAGTAAGATACCAATTTGAAATGAAAACTGATACAAATTGAAAATACAACCAATACCAATTTACATAAAACCAATTTAAAAACAAGAATTTTCTCCCATTTATGAAATACTAAAAGAAACAATGCATAAGCTTGTAATAGATACTAATTAAAATAATTGGCATGATGAACTAAATCAAGCTTAGCAAACATAATTTGTGCTTTTTATTTTTCAAAAAAAATGTAAAGATATGTGAAACAAGCACAATCAATCATATATATGTATTTATGGATATACTAATTGAAATATGAGGCATACATATATAGAAAATACATATGAGTATACAAACATATGAAATATCAATTTTGATACTAATAAAATATAATGAGAATCAAGTGTATAACTCATACTTACCACCCTTATCATGCACAAGTTTAAAAAATATTCAAGAAGGGTATACAAGGCATGGTCGCCCATCCAACCGCCCTTAAAAGGTAGGGGTTTTCAAAAATTATGATTTGAAAGTAAATAGGCATAGTTTGAAAACTCTACCATTTGAAAAATAGAAAATAGTTTTAAAGATATTTTTAAAACTAATAAGAAATCCTTCAAAATATGAAACCAAATCATACATATCATGAAGATATGAAAATCACATAATAATTGACACTTAAAGTCTATAAAGCACATATATACTCAAGAAACAAAAATCATGAGTAAATAAGAATAATGTGAGTGTAAGAATCATGTAATCACAAAATCATGGGAATAGGCATTAAAGCTCAATATGAAATTCCTTTATAAACATGTAAAACATGAATCTTTAACTTTTACCAAAATAATTATAACTTCAAGACATATGTATGTTTTGTCTAAATCTAAAGGTATACATACACATCCTAAACACAAATGAGTCCATAATAAGATTTGCATGAAAAGCAAATGACTCAAGGGTATACATGTATATCTAAAATTTTAAACAAAATTAACATATACATGAAACTAAATATATTTACATGAAAATATGTACAAAATAGGGAATACAAGTTGAAATACACTAATCATCAAAACTAGGCTATACTAGTACATCTAATGGGTACAAATGAGCATTTAAGTACAAACATATAAGAATTAATTGTGACTATTAATTGTACAAGTATATACACAAGTTTTAATGAAGGTTACATTTAAACAAGTAATCAAAATCATGAAGTATAAAACAAGCACATAAACCAAAACATGAATCTAAACATGATCAATCATAATGACCATTGAAGCCAAAACATGCTAAAATATTTATATGAAAGCATGTGAATAAAATAGGAGTTAGAGATTGCTACCAAAACCAATAGGGTAATCTCTTAGTCTCCAAACCAAGATGGTCCTCCCACCAAACTCCCCTTGAAAGTGATGCATCCAAAAGTGTCACCGTTTAGCTTGGAACGCATTCACCTCAAGACACCAACAACTCTCACGTCATGTGAGAGCCCACACCTACATCAAATAGACTAGGAATGGATTTTGGTACCCATATTTTCTTGGGTCCTAAAGAGTTAGTGTCTCGAACCCACACAAGATTATTTGTCCTATTTATATGATCATAGCAAAATTTAGCTAAGTGACCATTTCGACCACAATAAGTACATCTATAAACTCTACCATATTTAAAAGCATAATGAGTGTGTGGCTTACTAGCATGTGACTTGTGAGCATGAGAAGTTTTAACATGTGAAGTGTTGACATGGTGAGCATTTTTAGCATGGGTTGTTTTATCATTCTTAACATGTGGAGTGTGCTTCTTTGAAAACATTTCCTCTAGTCTCTTAGTATTAAAAGCATAATCTTTTAAAACATTTTCAAAATCAATAATTCTAGTTTTTAACAAAGAAAATTCATTTTCATCAACTTTTGGAAATTTAGCTTTACAAGCAACTTTATAAGCATCAAATTCTCTTTTAGTTGAAACAAGATTAGAAGAAATTTCTTCCTTTTCTTTTGAAGCAATTGCAAGTTGATTTTTAAGCAACTCAATTTCCTTTTTCAATTTAGAATACTCTACCTTTTTATCATCATAACTTTCTGAAAGTTCAATAAAAGCATGATCTAGCATTTCTCTACTTATTTCATTTTCAACACCAAGTGGTTGAGAAGTTACCTTGGGTGTGTTTGCCATGAAACACATATTTGCCGTATCGACCTCATCTTCGGATTCACTTTCCGAATCCCAAATAGCTTTATATACCTTCTTTTCAACCGACCTCTTTTGCTTCAAGGAGGAGATTATCTTTTTCTTGAAATCGGGTAATCGGCCATGATGTGACCGGGTTTCCGACAGTTGTAGCATATGATTCTTTTCTCCTCTTTGCCTTCTATTTGTCTTCTATAATTGAGCTTATTCCTGCGGTATATTCTCTTTGCATTTCTCACAAAGAGAGATAGCTCTTCATCATCTTCTTCATCTTCTTCGTCATCGTAGGTGGAAGAGAAAGACTTGAAAGCTATAGACTTCTTCTTTTGAGGTACCGCTTCTTCTCTTGCCTTCTTCTCCATCTCATGAGTCTTTAGGTTTCCAATAAGACTTACGAGATCCATCTCATCTTTATCATTCAACTCCTTTAAGGTGGTAGCCTTGATCTCCCATGACGAAGGAAGAGCTCGAATCACTTTGCGCACTTTTTGGTCATTGCTTATATCATCACCTAGAGAAGAAAGAACATTGGTAATCTTAGTAAACTTAGTAATCATAGAATCAATAGACTCATCTTCATGCATTTTAAAACTTTCATATTGGGACCTCAAGAGATCTATTTTGGCTCTCTTGACTTGTGATGTCCCTTTGTGAGTGACCAACAAATGTTGCCAAATCTCATAGGCGGATTGGCAATGTATAACCCGTGTAAGATCATCCTCATTCAAGGCAGTGAGAAGGGAATTTTGAGCCTTAGAATTAGCCTCATATTCTTTGTAGGTAAAGTCGGACCAAGTGCTCTCCTCACTATCGGGTCTACTATAGGGTTTGGTCAAGGATTTAGCAACTAAACTACCTAAGGATTGTAGAAAGATAGTCATCCTAACCTTCCAAATGGGAAAATTGAGTCCATCAAATTTAGGAGGGTCTTAATGTTGTCGGCCATTTTTACTAGTGTATAAATGAAAGTATGCAAATAGTGATTAGCAAATTTTAGGATCTCTCTAAAGATGTGAAGCCAAAAACTAGAGTCCTTACTCTGATACCAATTGAAATCACCTAGAGGGGGTAAATAGGTGATAATGCTAATCAATGCACAAATTAAAATTATGATGCAACGACCACCCGAAACAAGACTAGAAGCCGAATACCCCGTGAAGGGCTCTGAACTCCTTCCTCGTGATTCCTCTAGATAAGAGTTTGAGGTGCGTATTCCAATCTTATTATATGAGTATTGATCGACAATATAGCAATGAATATGAAGCAAGTTAATATAGCAATGAATATAAAGCAAGTAAACCAATCGCAAATACTGAGATTTGTTTCGAAGTTCGAGCACCCAGCTCTACGTCCCCGCCTTCACCCAGAAGGATTTTCGATCCACTAGAACTTTCACAAAGGATTATAACCACTAGGGAGTACCCAACTCCTCAATCACACTCCTCTAGTCCAGAGGTAGTGGAGCCACAAATACAATAATCACTGGATGATCAAAAGACCACAAACTCTCTTTGAAAAACTTTTCCTTACAAAACCCTAGAGAATAATATATAAGATTGAAGCTCAAGGTTTTGTAAGTGATATAAAAATAGAAGAGAGATTTTAAGAACCAAAAACTTTCAAAAACTTTTGAAAATAATAGCCCAAAACTTAAACAAAAGCTCTTTCTCAAGAAACTCAAAACTTTTGATCTTTGAATTTGTTGTTGTGTAAACCTCTACCTTAATGACCCCTTTATATAGGATTTAGGAAGAGTAAACATAGAAAAGTTTTACCTGAATATAAGAGAAAAAATTGACCCTCTAATACAACTAACTACATTTTATTTAAACTTAAACACATTTTGAAAACATGTTAAAAATCAGCCTCCAGAAAATTGGCCATTACTGTCAATCTAGCAGATTGGTCAACTTTGAGCATATTTTTCAGGCTGTAAACGTCCGAATTCAGAATTAGGTATATAGAAATAATTTGTAGATCTTTACATCTTCGTTTTAATGCAACTAAAATCAACTCAATATCATTTTTTATTAAAAAGTTATCAATAAAATACTGACGGTGTCAAAACAGAAACTGTAAGCTATTTTTAGAACAAGAATAGAGTTCAACCAAATATTTAATATCTTTAAAATTTGAATCTAAAAATAATTATTAAATAAGAAATTTAGATCTGAAAGTTATCTTTGAAATGCTAGTTAAATCATGTTATTTGAATATAAGAAAAAAAGTTATGATAACAATTATAAAAGGGTGTCAAGCAGATCAGCAGAACTAAAACTGGTTCAAATCCAAAACTAATTAAATCAAAAACCAAACTTATTGAATTTATGTGTGTGTATTTGAGCTTCAAATGTATATACTATTCTTTAACAAACTAAAATATAAAAACTTTATAGTAAGGTGTCTCTGAACCGCGTTGCCGAGCTAGAGCCTTCTCTCCTATGAAAACGTCCTTTTGCGTCATTTGCCTTTTAGCGTCATTATCCTTGCAATATGCTTAATAAGACCATCATGACTAGTACAAACCTGAAACTCATTCTAAACAACTTATTAGTACCAAATTACTTCTATGTGTTTTATTATCATCAAAACTTAAACAAATAGAGAGTGTAACTTTTTGGGCCAACAAGAGATGCATCAAATGTATTTGTCTTTAAGCTCTAAATGCATTTACCATCAAGGCACCAAACCTCTCACGTCTTGCGAGAGCCCACACCTATATCAAACACAAGAGGTGGGGATTTTGGTACCCATTCCTTTTTGGGTCCATGAGGATTAGAAATATTGGGAACCCAAATACTGTTATTTGCAAATTTAAAGAATTTAGTCTATCAAAATAAAATTTTGCAAGATGGCCTTTGCGGTTACAATGTGTATATGTGTACACTTTAGCATACATATGAGAATGGGTGTGATCATAGTATACATGAGGTGTATGCCTTGTAGGATGTGCATGCATGTGTAGAATTTGTTTCTTTCGAAACATAGATTCCAATTTATTATGTTTAAATGCACATTGGCTCAAAGTGGAGCCCAAACAATCAATTCTATTTTTCAAAACATGAATCTCATTTTTATCAATATGAGATGGTGAAATAGTAGCATGAGAAACATGAGAACAACATTCTTTTTCACTATAGAAATAGAAATCTTTTTCTTTTCTTTCAAAACTATTTTCTTTTTCAAGGGTCATTTTCTTTCAAAACAATTTTCTTTTCTTTTTAATTAAAATAATTTTTTTTTCAAAGATTCATTTTCTTTTGAAATAATTTCAAATTTGTTTTAAAAGAATCTTTTTCTTTTTAACAATTCATAATTTTTAAGAAGTTGTTGACAAAATAATGCAAGATCATCATATGACATGTCAACATTTTCATCAAGCTCGGAGTCGGAATTTATCTCAAGGGGGTCATCCCCTTAGACCATGTAGCATATATTGGAAGTGGCACTTCCATCATCCGAGTTACTCCCTTTGTAATATTGCTTTTGTTCACCAAAGGAGACAAGAGTGTTCCATACTACAAAAGCTGATTCAATGTTAGACACTTTAAATAAATATTCATCATTTAGGGTACTCTTTAAAGCATGGATGGCTTTTACATTAGCCTCAAGGTTTTTGCCATTTGAAAATAAGAATCTTTAATAGTGACAAAATAAACATGATACCTAGGGCTTTAGGGTACATGGACATCTTAACTTTTCAAGTTTGAAGATTAAGATGTCAAACATAGGAGGTGTCATGAAATCCATGTGTGTGTGGTGATTGGAGTTAATTTTTGCATCATTTTCCACTTCTATATCATACTTTATGTAAATAAAAATAAGATTTTTATTGCTTTTCTCTCTCCTTTTTCAGGTCCACCATTAATGGAGATGAAGGCTCATAATCAAGGAATTTTCAAGGAATTAATGGGATTAATTAAGGAGCCAAAAAGAAGAAGCCAAAAGAGAAACCAGGTCTGGAGTCGTCTACGAATATCCCAACTTTCTAGAAGATCCAGCGAGGCATACGGGCACTAACAGAATCGCAACAGAAATCGTTGGCGCAACGGCCAAGATTCTGCCGCGAAAACGCGGCTCTGGCCGCGGATCCGCTGCAAGCATCTGGCCGTTGAGCCAGTGTTTAATCCCACGGTCGAGATTTGAGGGCCTCATCTCCTGAAGCCTATAAATAGACCCCTAGGGCCTCTGCGAAAAAGGGAGGAGAGAATAGGAAGAATAGCTTGTATTTTTGAGAGAATTGTAGGGATTTTCTCTAGCTTTCTTTAGTGCTCTTGTAATCTTCTTTCTCCTTCTAGAATTCTGCAAGAGAGAGTGTGTGAGACTTGTAATTGAAGTGGTGACAACTTGAATGCAAGGATTGATCCATCTTTCTTCTCATCTGTACTTGTTCTAGTGCTTTACTTTCTTGTGCTTTACTTTCTTCAAGCTTTTATTACCATTGCATCTTCTTCTACAATGAATTGTTGTGTGCTTTTCATTTCAATGTCTAGCTAACTCTCTAACATGACTAGCTAACCACTAACTTTACTAACTTCTAACTCTTGGGTGATTGCTAATTCATGTGATTCATTAAATGTTTTATTGTAGTCTTGTAATTTCAAGTCTCTATTATCCCCAATAAAGATGAGTTACTTTAATTCTTGGCAAATACTTGTTTTCATTCCATATGATTCATGTGAGTCTCATTTAGAGCCTTGTCTTTAGAACAAGTGCCTTGATGGAATATGGAGATGGAGCACCTAACTGTGCTATTTGTAGTACAATTTTCTTACTTCAATGCTAGCTCGAGTATGGCTTTGAATGATTAATGAATCTTGTATCTTCTTCCTTAGCATTCCCTTGAGTGACACTCCTTGATTCCACCATTGAAAATCTATCTCGGAGCTGATGAATCATGAGGCTACAAGACAAGCCGAGAAGATCACTCATCCTCTACATGGGAAATATTTTGACCAAACAAGCAAGACAAATATTTGCCGATGAATCAACAGAGGCATGCTTCACCCTATGAGATTAATAAGTTAGTAAATTAGAAGAGTTAGCTAGTCATGGTTTTTTCTCTCTAAAGTCTTTTCAAAGTTTCCCTTCTCAAAGTATTCTTTCCAAGCTACCTAAAGTTTTCCAAGTTCATTTCACTTTCCTTTCATCCTTTTCCTTTTTATGCAACAAAAATCCACAAAGAATTTTTTCTCTCTTTTTCATGTCATTTGTTTTTCTTGAACATAGAAGAACTTTCGTTTTCTTTCTTCTTCAAACTCAATTTTGAAACCGTGAATGCTTCTATCGCACGCTCTCCCTGAGGATCGACCCGTAATAGCTTATGCTACGACGGTGATTCGGAAGGAGTAAAGAAAATTTGTGAATACATTTTGGAGTTTTTGAGCATCACATAAGAGCATCGAAGGTTGATTCTAAACCCTCTCTCTCTGAATATTAGTACACTCCTACCTTCCGAACAGAATTTTTGGCGCCGTTGCCGGGAGAGCAACGGTTTTCATTTGAGTTAAGAACTAAACGAATTTTCTTCTCTGTTGCAGGTTACAGGTTTGAGAAACAGGAAACAAAGCACTGCAGTAACATATAAGTGGTCTTGGGCCTCTGCTCAAGAAAGCAGAGACCAAGTACCCTCTGATTTGCCGCGTTTTCTCGGTCAAAGCTGCGAATCCGCGGTAAAGAGGAGTTGACTACTAACTGGTTTTGTGCAGGGTTGCTTTCTTTACAAAAATACAGCTGCTGCAAATCTAATTTCTTGTATGCTCTCACCAGGATCCTGCTAATAAATCAACAGTAAAACATTTGTTGAAAAGTTTAAAAATTGATTAGACGTTTGCATTTTTTAGGCACGTGTCTTTTCAATTCATTTACTTTACTGTTGAAGAGTGCTGGAGCAAGGTACGTTCGCATTGCATTTAGAATAAGACTCACTTCTTGGTTGATTTACATCGCTTTGAGTGAACCTTGTTTGCATATATTGTACACTTGCACAAAATTGATTTTAAGGGCATCACCCAATAAACAAGATAAGGTGGGGATTTTATCACCCTTTCCTTAGCCCAAAAATCATCATCCAAGTACTCACAATCCCAAGCTTTTTAATAAAATCTGATAGACGTTGGCCCTAGGGACATCCGGACTCAGTAGGAGATCAGCTGAAGTTGAAAATTGTTTTTGATTCATACTCCAGTCAAATCAGTGTCTAAGGTTGGGGATTAAGAGGTTACGCCTCGAAGATACCGTGGTTTGGCGTAATTAAGGCCTGTTGCTTACGCATGGATACCTCCCACCGTATTTTGCCCCTACCTGGCTGATTAACTGTGGTCTGACTCGAGCAATAACCTTCTTTGGTTCATCGAACAGTTAGGAGTCGTCTAGGTCCAGGTATCCTAGATAGCTTGTGATTGCTTTTTCTTTTATTGTTGTTATTTTTCTTTTTCGCTTGTGTGATCGGTGAACGTTGTATGTGATTGTGTATGCAAGAGTGGTACCGGATCCAAATTCTGCAAGACTTGTTAGGATTTCTACACTTGCACAAACACCACTTCCTGACACAATCCCAATCATGGCAAACAACACTTCGCTTCAAGACAAGTTCTACCCCATCCGCACTTCACTTCCATCATGCATTCTTCTCCCTGTGACCAATGGAAATAATTTTGAGCTGAAGCCACAATTCATAAATACATTCCCGCGATTTCATGGCCTAGAGTCCGAGGATGCATATTTCTTCATTCGTGAGTTTGAAGAAGTATGTGTGATGATGAAAATTTCCCAATTAACTGAGGACGCTGTTAGACTAAGGTTCATACCCCTCGCGCTCAAGGATATAGCTAAGAAATGGCTCTACAATCTTCCCGCCAGTTCGATCTCTTCATGGGATGATTTTGTAAAAGTCTTTCTTAAGAAGTTCTATCCCATTCACAAGACAGCCCTCATGAGAAAAAACATTATGCAGTTCAAGCAGGAATCAAATAACCATTCTGGAAATATTTCGAACGATTCAAAGACTTACTAGCCCTATGTCCTCATCACGGCATAGAGAAGTGGCGGCAGTGCCAATTCTCTATGACGGACTTGACTACCAAACAAAGACACTCCTTGAAACCATGTTCCAAGGGGAATTTTTAAAGAAAGATGAGAATCAGGGATGGGAACTCTTTGAAGCCTTAGCCGAAAAAAACATTCAGTGGGAGTCATGCCCAGAAAAAACCACTCCCACCACTTCCAGAACCGGTATGCATTCGATAGAATCCTCCATAGCTGCCGAGGCTAAAATAACACAATTAATGAAGAGGATAGAACTGCTTGAATCTAGGGAACCTACTGCTGTGAACCAGGTCAACCCACCACCTGTGGTCAACCTGGGTTGTACCTATTGCCATGATCTTAACCATCTGTTCGAGGAGTGTCCTGTTTACCAGTCTCAAATGTATCAGGAAAATACGAATACAATACAGCCTACACTAGACCCAACTACAATCCATACTCCAAAACATACAATTCGGGATGGCGAAACCATCCAAATTTTTCCTGGATCAGTCTGGTCCTGAGCAACCAAGGCAACCATTTTCACATCATATCCTGCTCAGTCTCATCAACCCAATTTCCACCAGAATCCACCAAATTTTCACTCATATCAGAGTCCACCACAATTCCAATCATATCAGAATCCACTACATTTCCAAACAAACTTCCAGCCCACATATCAGCAACATCAACCACAAAATCATCCAGACAAAAGAATGTCAGATTTGGAAAAGATCGAACCCTGTCCAAAACCCAGGCTTCAATGATGACCAATCACCACCAGGATATGAACAAGTTACAGGTCCGATAGGTCAATTGGCTTATTGTTTAAATGAAAGACAAAAGAATGCTACCAAGCCAGCCATTGCCCAATCCAAAAAATCACTTCCCTCTGCATGAAGTTGAAGACATGGACCCCTGTCAATGCAACACTATTCATATTCTGAGATCCGGGAAGCGGGTAGATAATAAGGTTTCAAATCAACCCACCAAATCAGTGTCAAAATCAACACCTCCTGTTCCAGTGTAACCAACTCAAGATAATCCATCTTCAAGTTCACAACCATCAACTTTCAAATCCAAAGAAAAAAAAAGACTGATGAGAAACCATACAAGCCTATTGTACCATTTCCAAATAGGCTAGCAAACCAAAAGCTGAATGCTCATATGGAGAAGATCAGAGAAATGTTCAATCAGGTCCAAATCAATGTACCTCTTCTTGATGCCATACAACAAGTTCCATCATATGCCAAAATTTTAAAGGAAATGTGCACCAAGAAGAGGAAAGCAAATGTCCCTAAGAAAGTCTTCCTAGCTTCAACATTAGCGAGTTGCTCACTGGGCCAATTCCTGTGAAATATAAGGGCCCAGGGAGTCCAACCATCTCTTGTATCATAGGACAGACCACTATCAATAGGGCCTTACTTGATTTGGAGCCAGCATCAATCTTCTTCCCTTTCTGTGTATCAGCAATTTGGGTTAGGCGACCTCCGTCCGACCAAAGTTACTATACAACTGGCTGATCACTCTGTAGATTCCCAAGGGGGAGATTACAGATGTTTTAATACGGGTCGGGAATTCATTTACCCTATAGACTTCATTGTTCTAGAGACACAACCCGTACATAATCACAGAGCACAGACACCTGTCATTCTCGGACGCCCTTTCCTAGCCATCGCAAATTCTATCATCAATTGTAGGAATGGCTCGATGCGTCTAACCTTTGGAGATATGACAAAAGAGGTGAATGTTTTCCACCTGGGAAAACAACCTCGAGATTTGGATAATGAGTCTTTTGAAGTGAACTTAATGGAGGGTTTAACAAGTGAACATGACGTGGAGGTTGAATATGAGTCCGATGAAGAATTTGAGTTGGAGTCTGATGACTTCAACCTTGATCAGATTGTTGAGTCCACTATGGAATGGGCCACTAATACCACCCCTATTCTTCCCTTGCACCAAGAACAGCCATTGATAGATCCTGTCCTTCTTCTGAGCTTAAGGTTCTTCCCAACCATCTCAAGTACCAGTACTTGGATGAGAAAGAAGCTTTTCCGTGATCATTGCATCCCATCTCACGAAGCAACAAGAAGAGGATCTTCTTACTGTGTTAAGAGAGAATCGAGAAGCCATTGGTTGGACTATGGCTGACATAAAGGGGATTAGTCCTTCCATAGTTCAACACCGGATTCATTTGACGGAGGATGCTAAACCAAAACGAGACCCACAGCGTAGACTGAACCCAATCATGCAGGAGGATGTTAGAGCTGAGATTTTGAAGCTGTTAGACAATGGGATTATCTATCCCATATCCGATAGCCAATGGGCAAGTCCATCCACGCTGTGCCAAAGAAAGCAGGATTTACCGTGGTAGAAAACGAGAAGAAAGAATTGGTACAAACACGACTTCCAACGAAGATTCGAGTTTGTATCGATTACCGAAAGTTGAACATTGTCATACGTAAAGACTTTTCCCCTTCAATGCTCGAGAGATTAGCAACATGAGTACTACTGTTTCCAGATGGATATTCAGGATATAATCAAATCCCTATCGCTCCCGAGGATCAAGACAAAACCACCTTCACCTGTTCCTTTGGAACATTTGCATACCGAAGAATGCCCTTCGGCCTATGCAATGCTCCCGCAACGTTTCAACGTTGCATGCTGAGCCTTTTTTCAGACATGGTGGAGAAATTCTTGAAAATTTTCATGGATGATTTTTCAATTTGTGGCGATTCCTTTGAACAATGCTTGTACCATCTTAAGCTGGTTCTACAACGCTGCATGGAGAAAAACTTGACAGTTAACTGGGAGAAGTGTCACTTTATGGTCAAGCAAGGATCGTTCTTGGGCACGAAGTTTCACATAAAGGAATTGAGGTGACAAGTCTAAAGTGGAAGTTATAACAAAGCTCCCTGAGCCAACATGCTTAAAAGACATTAGATCATTTTTAGGGCACGCCGGCTTCTATAGACGATTCATTCAAGGGTTTAGCAAAATTGCTAGACATTTGACAAATCTCTTAGGAAAAGATGTACCCTTTAAATTCGATAAAGAATGTTACAAGCCTGGGAGGAGCTTAAGTGCAGACTTGTCTCAGCACCTATCATTTCTGCGCCGGATTGGACCAAGCCATTCGAGATTATGTGTGATGCCTCGGATTTTGCTATCGGCGCTGTTCTAGGACAGCGTATTGATACTAGGCAACATGTAATCTACTATGCTAGTAGGACGATGAATGAACCCCACTCAATTATACAACTACTGAAAAGGAATTTTTAGCTGTTGTATTTGCGTTGGAAAATTTCGCCAATACCTGCTAGGGTCCATGACAACTATTTTCACCGATCACTCCGCCCTAAAATACTTAATGCAAAAGAAGGATGCAAAGGCAAGACTTATTCGATGGATACTTCTTTTGCAAGAGTTTGATCTGGAAATCAAGGATAAAAGGGTATTGAGAATGTGGTAGCTGATCACTTGTCAAGAATCCCCAATGCACCAAAGGAGAAAATACCAATAAATGACGATTTCCCTAACGAACAGATTTTTGTAATGTGTAGAGAGCCCTGGTATGCTGACATAGTGAATTACCTTGCTAACCGGGCGAACACCTTCTAATTGGTCAGGCCAGGACAAACACCGTTTCATGAGTTAAATGCGTTTTTCTTTTGGATGAACCGTATTTATTCAAATATTGTCCTGGCCAGATAATACGAAGGTGTCTTCCTGAGGATGAACATCAGAGTGTCCTGACATTCTGTCACAAACTAGCTTGCGGTGGACATTTTGGTCCACGAAAAACTGCTGAGAAAGTACTTCAGGTGGATTTTACTGGTCCACTCTCCTTAAGGATGCATATACTTTCTGCAAGCTATGTGACAGATGTCAAATGACGGGTCGAATTACGTGGAAAGACATGATGCCCCTTACACCCATCTTGGAGGTCGAAATTTTTGATCTGTGGGGATCGACTTTATGGACCCTTTCCTCTGTCCTATGGCAACCAATACATTTTGGTAGCTGTAGATTATGTTTCCAAATGGGCTGAAGCAGTTCCAACAAGGACAAATGACAACCAAGTTGCCATCAAATTTTTATGAGAAAATATCATCTCACGCTTCGGAGCCCCCGTGCGATAATCAGTGACAATGGAGTCATTTCTGCAATCGGGCTTTTGAAGCCCTGATGCGCAAATACTCTATTTCTCAAAAACTATCCACGCGGCATACATCCTCAGACTAACGGGCAAGTGAAAGTCACCAATAGACAAATAAAACTCATATTGGAGAAACCGTTGGACAGAATCGTAAGGATTGGTCCATCAAACTCACTGATGCTTTATGGGCATACAGGACCGCTTACAAGACTATCCTCGGTATGTCTCCATATCGAGTTGTATTTGAAAAATCTTGCCACTTGCCTGTGGAGTTAGAACACGGGCTATGTAGGCATTAAAGCAGCTGAACTTGGATTGGATAAAGCCGGTGTCTTGAGAAAATTGCAAATATCCGAGCTAGAAGAGATGAGAAATGAGGCATATGACAACGCTCGGATAGCAAAACACAAACCAAGCTCTTTCACGATAAATCCATTCATCGGAAAAATTTTGTCTCAGGACAAAAGGTTCTGTTATACAACTCAAGACTCCACCTCTTCCCTGGTAAATTGAAAACCAGGTGGGTCAGGACCATACATTGTGCAAAAGGTCTTCTCACATGGTGCCATTAAAATTCTTGATCCAAAAAATGGCAATACATTCACTGTGAACGGTCAACGCTTGAAGCTGTTTTTTACCACTGAGTTTTGTCACAAGATGTTCTTGAACTGGGTCTTTGTGACCCAGTCTATATGTGATCATTTCATTTGTATATTTTCCCTATTTTCCCTGCATATCATTTTGGGACCCTTTTGTAAATAATAAAAATACAAACAAAAATATATATATATATAAAAGAAAAAAAATAAAAAAGTAATTACTTCAAATAAGTGGACTTTGGTGCTAAATGGCACCAAGAATTCCCTCTCTTCATGAATTCCTTTTAAATCACCCTAGGGTTGTAAATACCTAACTCAACCTAGGGTAATTTTGGGAATTCAACTCTTTCAGCCTCCTATAAATATCACCTAACCCGAGTCTCTCCCCTCACCCTAGATCTAAACTCAGATCTGACACACCCTCTCTCAAGCGCCGCCCCTCCAATTTTTCTCCTCCACAGAATCCTCCTTTTTGC